>SKCR01006065.1:0-84619 GCA_019454045.1 Zanthoxylum bungeanum | reverse complement strand
ATTTCGTGACCTTTACGGATGTGGCATCGCGTTATGGTTGTGTGTTTCTTTTGAAGAACACAAATCCGAAACTTTCACAGTTTCGACACGAAATAGACAAAAAGATCGGTTAAAGTATTAAACTGTCACGGTAAGACCGTGATGGAAAATTACTTAAGCAATAAGTTTCTAATATACTTGAAAGAGTAAAGTATTCTTTCAAAGAGGACTCCTCCCGGAACACGTCAAAGTGACGGTGTGTCCGAACGGATTAACCGAATTGTGTTAGACATGATAAGGTTAATCACGAGTCGCTCTGAGCTACCATTTCCTTCAACAGATACGCAAAACAATGTAGAACTTATTTTGAATAAGGTTCCATAAATATCTGTTTGACATATATCATATTAGATATGAACAGGAAAGAAAACAGGTTTCTCATTCCTGAATATTTGGTTATGCCAGGCATACATTTGGATGATACCAAACTAAAACCCAAATTGGATAAGTGCTAATTGTAGGTTATCCTAGGGATACCATAAATATTGTACTTATACAACTCACGAGACAACAATTAGATTGTTGCTAACCATGCGATTTTCCTGAGAGGAATACCGATATGCAGTGGTAAGTGGGAGGATAGTAAAACTCGATGAAAATCGGGGTAATACTATTCAAGGCACCGAGTCCTAATGGAACACAAATAGTTCATCAAGGATGAAACTATACCAATAATCTTCAAATACACAAGAACCACGTATGTTGGAGAGAATCAGAAAACAACCTGGGGTATGGGTTTCTGATCTCACCTCATAATGATGTCTATCTTATTGAGGTATACCAACTGACTACGTATGAGGAAGTGATACAAGGTATCGACTCCCTATTATGGCAAAGTGCCATAAAGTCTGATATGGATTCCATGTATATCAACTATGTTTGGATACTAGTTAACGTACCGCAAGGCATTATGCCTATTGTACTAAGCTAGGCTTGTACCGAAAAGGTAGAGTTATCAACATTGTGTTGATTATGACGAAACCTTTTACCTGTTGCCACGGTAAATCCATTTCGACAATGCTTGCTGATGCTGCATGTTTCATTCATGAAATGTGGCAGCTGAATGCCAAAATCGCTTTCCTTAACGAAAACCTTTTGGAGGATGTTTACAACATCCTGACTGTTTTGTCGAACCATAACAAGCAAACTAGGTTTGCAGGTTATTCGATCCATGTTTGGATTGAAGCAAGCATTAGGTTCTTGGAATTATCGTTTTGATGTAATCATAATAGTTTATGATTTAATTCAAAACGAAAATAATTCTTGTGTATATAAGGAGGTTAGTGGGAGCGCACTGACAGTGAATGTCCTGAGTAATGATGATATATCATTTCTTTGAAATGATATTCCCATAATATAATCGGTGAAAGCTTGGCTTTCATGATAACGACTATAAGTCTTAACAAAGGTACTATACAATAGTAGAACGAAATAGTGAGCTGGAAATCTTCCAAGCAAGATACTGTTACCGAATAAACAACAAATGCGGGTTATTGCTGCAGCTGAGGCAGCAATAGAAGCCATTTGGGTCGATAATAAATCTAATTAGATTAGATATAGTTCTGTTAGCATCTGAGCTAGGCGTCAGCACATGCTAAAGAATTAATGGTCTCATCGACGATCCAGATACTTATTTTGATAATCATCTGATTTGTTCGGATCATACATCGCGGCGATGTGATGATCGAATAAATCGCATCAGATGATAATCATGTAAATCCACTGACGAAAGCATTTTCTGAGCAGTTTGAGCCAACCGTACATAGTTTGGGTGTCAAGCACTCGTGTGACTGGCTATAGGCCAAGTGGGAGATTGTTGGACAATTATGACCCATAGCGTCACTATTTGTACAGATCATGGTGTTGTTGTACAAATTAACTATGTGACAAAGGAGATTGCACTCTTATCATTTGTGATTAGATCACCTAGATGTATAAATGATGAGAGGTCCCTATGATTTGTTCCTGGACGGAGAATGATATGAGACAGTATCAGTCCACGAAGGATAAATCATTAAATATCCCTAGTCAGAGTATTATCGAGATTGGACATCGATAAATACGTAAAAGACTAGTATTACACTTGTGCGCGTTTGTGAGGGCACAACGACATAGTTATCATATATTTGGGTATATGATACTCATGCAAGTGTAATAGGAGGTTGTGTTTTACCGATGGTACGGGAAACAGCTTCACTTTGGATAGACCCCTACGGAATCCCATTGGTAGTATGACTATGTGTCTATGGGAGTCTGCAATCAGGGTAGGTGTATTTGGTCTTAACCTGAGACTTGCACCGCTAATACTTGTGACAATCAATATACTTTGGTTGAGGTCGTCCAGGGCTTTAACAGGTTCTGTGTACGCCAATGTTGGGTATATTGAGAATCGTAGTGTGTTGGGTGTGATGTTAAGACGGAAGTATCACTCCAGTCATAGTGGAGATGATGGTCACATAGGATACGGAACTTGTTCTCTTAAATGCTCGAGCTATTGGGATATTATGACTAGGTAATGTATATCCGATTATAGAGACTAGTTGCCAGACATCCGATATGTGATTCGTACGGGGCAGACACAATTCCAGCCCCAGGCCTAGTACGTGAACATCTGATACTGGATCGACATACACAATACTACGGTATACTACGCTTGATATAGATCCTTTATTCCTATAAGGATATTTATGGAGAATTGGGTAGGCATGGCGCTTTGCTAGAAGCCAACCTTGTCTTGTAAATCGGTACAAACGTAGTATGAGGTACTTACATGTTCGGATAGTCCGACGACCGTATTTACTGCCAACATATCCGGGGATCTCATGGGTCGCTTCCCAAAGATTCACAAATGACATATGACTCGCACTTTAATTAATCTGGGATTAATTAGAAGAGAGAGAAAATTAATCTGGGATTAATTAGAAGAGAGAAAATTAATCTGGGATTAATTACGGAGATATTTTATCTGGGATAAAATATTAATCAAAGAGAGAGAACGATTAAGTTGGAATTAATCGATAAAATAATATATTCGATATTTATGCGAAATTGGATTTCGACGTGGAATTAAAATTAGATTTTAATTCGGGCGAACGAATTAATTTAGAATTAATTCATTAGCGACGTGAATAGTGATTTCGTTAGGCGTAATCGTTTAATTACGTCTCGACGGAAAATTCGTTAATTCGGAATTAGCGAACCCGAGCCCGAGTGTGCTTGCGAGTGCATTCACATTTCGAATTCGAATGCGGCACGCAAGTCACATCAAGAATCAAATTGCAAATCACATCAAGCGTCAAATCACATGTCACTTTGAGTGATGTGACATTTGATTGAGTGATGTGAGCGATGTGAGATGAAAGAAAGCATTTAATGCTTATCTTTTGAAAATTGAAAAGTGGTAAATGGTTTTATTATTTTTTGGAAAATATATAAACCAAATACACTTTTTCTTTTTCTCTCTCTCTCCCACTTACAGTTTCATGTGAAACCCTTCTTCCCTCTCTTTTCTCTCCTCTCTCTGCTTTGAGACCTTCTTTCTTCTCCATTCTTTCCTTTTTTTCCGACCGAATGAGAAAGATAAGCTTGTGAGAGTGTTTTGTGTCAAAACATAGGTGCTAGCACACAATTGGGTCAATACAAAGATGATAGGGCAGTGAACCTTTGAGCTTGGAAACCGTTTTTGAAGCTTGAAGCTTGGAGCTTCCATGGAGTCATCAATGGCCGAATGTTGGAGGGAAAACAAGCAGCAAAACGGAGCAGTCCACTGCATGGAGAAGCCACTGCTGAGCTTTCATGGAGGAGGCCAATTCGTTTTGTTCTTCGTAGCACCATAACCGATCAATGTGAGTAATGTTTCCACCATTCTCCTTTGTTGTATTCATGCATTTTGTGCTTGATTTCATGATCTTGGGACCTAATCTAGAAACCAACAAAGCGCTGGGGTGATGATACTACAAGCAGATAAGACGGGGGTAGAGCATGCAGTCTACTACCTCAGTAAGAAGATGCTTCCGTATGAAGCCCGCTATCAAGAAGTAGAGAAGATCTGTTTGGCAGTAGTGTGGGCATCCAGAAAATTGTGTCACTACTTCCAATCTTACAAGATCCAAGTGGTAGCAAAAGAAAATCCCTTGAAGTATCTGCATTCGGTGCCTTCGCTAGTAGGGAAGTTAGGCAGATGGTTGGTATTGCTGACAGAGTTTGATGTTGAGTATCTCACCTCTAAAGTAATCAAAGGTCGAGCTGTAGCGGAGTTCCTGGCACTACACCCTATAGAAGGAGACAAATACAAGTTTGAATTCCAAGACAAGGAGATCGAAGCAATAACAGTCCAAGGATGGAAGATGTACTTTGACGGAGCAGTGAATTACAAAGGAGCCGGGATAGAGATTGTGATAGTAACCCCTGAGGGAGAAACCTTGCCGATGGCTAAAAGATTGACGTTTGGAGTAATGAAGAACATGGCTGAGTATGAAGCATGCGTCTTTGGACTGACAGAATTGATAGCCTTGAAAACTAAGAACGTGGAAGTTTACGGAGACTCGATGTTGGTAGTCGATAGATGCAAGGAGAATGGGAATTGAAGGAAGAACGGTTGAAACCCTACTTATTCCACCTCAGGAGTCTGGCACAGGCCCTCCCCGATTGCAAATTCTAGCATTTGCCACGAGAAGAGAACCAAATAGCAGACGCGTTGGCTACACTAGCCGCAACTTGGGAAAATCTGGAGAAATTGGTAATGAGACCTCTAGTGTTAACAACGATAAGCAGACCTGTCTACGAGATAGAAAAAGTCTTGGAAGTAGAGATTGACGATGGGAAACCGTGGTACTATGATATTCAGCGATACTTAGTACGCGGGGAACTTCCGGAAGAAGCAAGCAGAAATGACAGGATAGCCATTCAGAAGTTAGCTTCTCAGTATGTGAGTCTGAAGGGAGAACTATACAAGAGACAAGCGAATGGCATTCAGGTGAAGTGCCTAAGAAAGGAAGAGGCTCAGAAGGCGATTGAAGAAGTACATGCCGGAGTATATGGACCACACATGAATGGATTGAATTTTTCTACCATATAGTAAGACAAGGCTTCTACTACTGGTCGACCATGGAAGCTGACTGCGTGAAACTGGTAAAGCATTTTCACGATTTCCAAGCACACGGTAACTTGAATCATTTACCGCACACAGAGTTGCACGGGCTGTCAGAGCCGTGGTCTTTCTCAGCATGGGGATTGATATGATCGGAGAAATTCGACCGCACGTATCGAATGGACATCGTTTTATAGTAGTGGCAGTAGACTACTTTTCAAAATGGGTGGAAGCTGAGTCCTTTCGCAACGTCACAGCAAAGCAGATGGCAAAGTTCATAGCCCGGAACATCATTTGTCGATATGGGATGCCATCATGTAGTAACGGACAACAGAGTCCAGTTTCAAGGAGAAACAAATGCAATGCAACAGAAATACGGGATAAGCCATCATAAGTCGTCACCTTACCGACCACAAGCGAATGGGGCAGTCGAGGCAGCCAAAAAGACAATAAAGAGGATACTAGCCAAGATGACAGAGAACTATAAAGATTGGGCCGAAAAGTTACTGTACGCCCTGTGGGGGTACAGAACATCTATGAGAACATCAACGGGAGCCACGCTTTACTCTTTAGTCTATGGAATGGAAGCAGTACTCCTAATGGAAGTTAAGATACGGTCCATGCGGGTATTAGCAGAAGCAGAGCTACCTGAACAAGAATGGGCCTCACAAAGATTTGAACAGTTTAAATTACTGGATGATAAGAGAATGAAGTCTTTATGTCATATGCAGTTATACCAGAAAAGGTTAAATCGAGCATTCAACAAGAAGATGCGTCCTACTAAGATCAGAAAGGGTGATCTGGTACTTAAGCAGTCGAAGCCGTCGATGACAGACCCGAGAGGAAAGTTCAGACCCAACTGGGAAGGACCCTACATAGTCCAGAAAGTCATGGGAAATGGGGCAGTGAGACTGTCAGATTTGGAAGGGAATGAGTTCACCGAGATGATCAACGTGGATAGATTGAAGCAATATTTTGCCTGAGGGAGAGAAGACCGAGCGATCACCAGGAGGACTAGCAGAAGACCTAACCCAACGAAATAGGAAATTCATTCATGCATGCATGCATACACGTAACGTCCTTGCATTCTTTTGTTGTGTTTGTTCTGTTTTGTATTTACAGGTTTCAAAAAGAAAGAGAAACCGAAAAATGTAAGCCAACCAAGCAACACATCAGTATCAGTTTTGAGAATGGATCCCAGGGTTGAGGCCCATAACACTATCAGTTTCGGGAATAGATCCCAGGGTTGAGGCCCACATCAGTATCAGTCGGAAATGAATCCCAAGGTTGAGGCCCGCATCAGTATCAGTCATAAATGAATCACATGGTTGAGGCCCACATCAGTGTCAGTTTTAGGAATGGATCCCAGGGTTGAGGTCCATATTATCAGTGGTTGAAAGGAAGAATTAAAGTCAAGTGAAAAAAAAAACGAGAGAGAGAAAAATCCTTGATGGTTAGACATATGTCCGGTGATGAGATTGTTTGCTGTAGGGTGAAACCTTGGAAACGATAAGTGTAAGATATGCTCTCATCCGGTAATTGAGTGATTGATCTCGGTTAGACTCGCGGGCACTTAATTACAGGATCTCAGCAGTAGAAGTCTGAGTAGTCGGTAAGATGACTAGTTGAAGAGATTACGGATCAATGAATGACAGTTTGCTTAGATGTCCATCCTGGTTTACTTGTGTTACGATATATGATATAGTTGGAATTGAAGAAAAAGTCTGAGGAAAAAAAAATAGACCACCTATAACTGATAAGCGTGAAGCTACCCATGGACGAGTATTAGGACCACCATGAGGAGAAATGGTACCTTAAAGAATAGGTGTGTAGAAAAAAAAAGATGAAAGAAAAGAAGAAGAAAACCATATCATGTGAGTACGAGGAAGTAATCACAGAGTATGATCAAAACATCTAGGTTGGTTAGACCCACTGATCCCATTCTTCGAGACAAAATCATCGAGTTGGCCTGCTTAAGGATTAAGCTGTGAAAAACCTTGGCACATACACACTTGGAGTCTAGTTTAGATCATTTATTCAAACGGTTGGATTTGAGTTGTATCAAGTACTTTGAAGGTTCTCTGGTTTCGACTTTAGGCATCCGTTGTGGACGAAAATATGTTTAGCTATCGGGATTATCTCGTGAAGAGGCAATGTAGTAGGTGGGTATGTACATCACATCAGGAGATCTACCTTGACCTAATGAAAGCAGCAAAGAACAGAAGAATGAACTGAGACTGGGGGCGACCAGTCTACCATTTCTCATACAGCACGGTTCGGGAATGAACCATCACATCAGCAATGCCTCAGGGATGAGGTTCAGTATGCCAGGAATGGCACTCTGGGGATGGAGCATTGGTCGAGGCCTACATCAGTATTAGTTTTGGGGATGAGTCCTAGGGTCAAGGCCCACACATCATCAGTAGTTTGGGATGCGTCCTTGGGTCGAGGCCCACACATCATTAGCATTTTGGGATGAGTCCCAGGGTCGAGGCCCACATCAGTAGCAGTTTTGGGATGCATCCCAGGGTCGAGGCCCACACATCAGTATCAGTTTTGGGGATGAGTCCCAGGGTCGAGGCCCACATCAGTATCAGTTTTGGGATGCGTCCCAGGGTCGAGGCCCACATATCAGTTGCAGTTACGGGATGCGTCCCAGGGTCGAGGCCCACTGCATCATCAGTTTTGGGATGCGTCCCAGTGTCGAGACCCACACATCAGTTGTAGTTCCGGGATACGTCCTAGGGTCGAGGCCCACTACAACATCATCAGTTTTGGGATGCGTCCCAAGGTCAAGGCCCACACATCAGTTGCAGTTCTGGGATGCGTCCCAGGGTCAAGGCCCACTACATCATCAGTTTTGGGATGCGTCCCAGGGTCGAGGCCCACACATTAGTTGCAGTTCCGGGATGCATCCCATGGTTGAGGCCCACTGCATCATCAATACAGTTTAGGAATAAAGCCCACATTCGGTGGTTCGGGAACAAAGTCCAGGGTCGAAGCACCTCACCACCATATCAGCTCAGTTTGGTAGTGATTCCTAGAGATCGCAGCATCTTGCAGGGATGAACCTCGGGGTCGAAGCACCTCACCACAATATCAACTCAGTTCGAAGAAACAGGCAAGTCAAGTGGCAGCTGGCGAGCCAGGTAAGTAAAAATACATTGCATAACTTTGAGAGGATTGTCATTGTCACATACTGTACAAGTCCCATCAAAGTGGGGGCGACTGTAGGCACTACATATTTTCTTATAAGTCCCGATGATGAGCCTCGTACGGAGGCACTACCCTTTAAGTTGCGGAATTCGCGGGAAACGGATGTCGGAAGGGAAATTCAGAAATCAATACCTTGTTGGACTCAATTTGTTTGCTTAGCTTCGGGTTTGCTCTTTGAACCTCTGTTTTAGAACTTATCCTTGGCCCAAAACCCCCGCAATCCATACCAAGCCCACCAAAACAACCAACCACACACCCAAGCCTTCCAACCACATGCCCATAAAGCCTCTGAGCCCATTAAATCACATCCAAAAATATTCAAACATATTAAACACATGTAAAAATCTAAATAAATCACCTTCCCGAATTAAAGAAATCAAAAACAAATCACCTTCCCAATTTAAAAGATTCAAATCAAATCTCATCAATCACCTTCCTAATTAAATTAAATCACATGCCTAAACTAAAACAATCCCCTCCCTAAATTAGATAGATTTTTCCTCCTATGACACACTAATTAGAGATACCTCCATAATTACACAATATCATTTCCCTTCCCGTACAAGGATAACCTCAACCGTCTCCTATAAAAATGACCATAAACCAACCCTTCGGACCCTAACATTCACGCCCAAGCACTCTAAAAAATCCTCTCCATTGTCGTGAATAAGCTCTCCTAAATCCCTCTCCATTGCTGCAACCCAACCCTCTAAAATCCTCCATGCCGTAAACAAACAGCCCTATATAGCAGCCCAATAACCAATACCAACGCACACCATCAGCCTCAACAGCAGTCCCAATTCGTCCAATTCGTCCAAACTGTCCACTCTCCACACAACAAACTGCACTAAAAATCAAACCCTGCAACCACCAAAAACTGTCCAGAAACTGCAACCACCATCATCACCGAAAAACTGCATTGAAAAACTGTCCACTTTTCACCGAATTCTGTGTCCTTGAAACAGCCCCTAAAAACTGCACAAAAAAAAAACACAAAAAAACTGTCCATAAAACTGCCCAGTAAACCCAAAAAAACCGCAGCCCCATACACCTAAACCACCACAAACAGTAAGATAAAACAGTCCCTCATTACGCAAAATAGTGACCAAAAAAACAACAGCAAAACAGAGGAAACAACAGCCCAAAACAGCGAGGCGACTAAGGAAAATAGAAAATTAGTAAATCGGAAAAGTTACGGAGCACCAACCCTTCCGAAAACCGCGTAACGCACTTCCAAGAGGCGACTTAAAAGGTTAGACCTGAGGGCACCCTTTTTATTTATTCATGTTCTTTTATTTATTATTATTTCTTCGCATGCATATTGTGGATTCATGTGTGTTGTGGCCATGGGATGAATGATTTCGTGTTATCTCTCGTGGTATATCGGATGGAAACTCGGACGTAAATTCCGTAGCCGAATCCGAATGGACGGTAGTGTAGTCTGAACTCGGGATATAATTCCACGTACCACTTGAGAAACGCACATATTTCGTTTTATCCAGTCTTGCATTTATTCGTTGTTTATTAGAAATAATATGTTACTTTATGCATGATTAGGTTGTTTAGCATATTATTTTTATGCATGATTTAGTTGTTTAGCATATTATTTTTTAGCATGATTTAGTTATTTCCTTCGCATTAGGAACTTAATTATGTCTCTTCTACGTTTATGTTTAGATTATTATTCATTTATATCGCCATGTTTATCGATTTAATGCGTTCATGAGATCATGTGCTTGCCGTTATTTTGATTTAATTTCATGCATGCAAACTTAGATATAGGTTAGATGCAAACTTAGATATAGGTTGTATTCGAACTTAGATGTAAGTTATTCTTGCATAGATTCGGCTATATTATTACATAAATCCGTTCATTACAAGTGGCATAAGTAAGGGACCATTCCGAACCCAACGGTTTGAGGTCTTCCTTGCGAGGGGTGAGTGCGGCCTTAAATCATTTTTCCCAGTTCACACTGGGTGGCGACTCCATTTTATTTCTCCGGTTTAGTCCCCCGCGGGCTACTCCGTACTCCCGAACGAGCCGCGAACCTGGAACAGCGTCGCCGATTTCTGTTGAATACATCAACGGAGGTAGCGGAATACTCACATTGATCGGTTATGTCGATTTGAAGACGAATCAAGGCCAAAAACGCACTGCCTTGCTCACGCCACTGCAACCAGTCCATGCTCACTGTCTTGGCAGTTTCGGGTCTCAAAACGAAGCTCCAAACTCCGTCGGATGAGTCCTGCCTCATGGGTGAACCTCCCTACCACCTTCGCAAGTCTCGTAAGTGTGCTAGCACTTGGATTTTTACCATAAAAATCCACTCTTTGCTTCCCTCAAAGTCACGCCTATTTTGGTTCAAAACCAGCAAGCATTTTCATGCTTTGGGCGTGACTTTGGCCAAGAGAGAAAGATGAAAGAAATTGTAAAATTTCAATACGTGAGAGAGAGAGAAGTGTAATGACTTAGTTCAAAAGGTAGTAAAAAAATAAATGGTGTAATAATGGTTTTGTATTAAAAGTTTGTATTTCTTTATTTTTGTTTTCAAAAAAAATACCAAACATTAATTAAAGCTTTAATAAAGTCAAACTTTATAAAAGCAACCATTAATACCATTAATACTACTTTTGCTTTCACTATTCACTTTAATAAAGCAAATAGTAATGTGTCACATCACAATTAATTTTGACGCTTGATTTGACATGTGGGCCCCACACGATATTAAATGCAAGCGGGCCCCGCAAAACAATCTCGGGCTCGGTTTCGCTAATTCTGAATTAACGAATTTTCCGTTGCGTCGTAATTAAATGATTACGCCTAGCGAATTCACTATTCACGTCGCTAACGAATTAATTCCGAATTAACTCGTTTGCCCGAATTAAAATCCAATTTTAATTCCGCGTCGAAATCTAATTTCATTTAATATATCGAATATATTAATTCATCGATTAATTCCAAATTAATGTTCTCTCTCTTAGACGACATTTTATCCCGGATAAAATATCTCCGTTATTAATCCTAGATTAATTCTCTCTCTCTTCTATATAATCCCAGATTATTTAAGAGTGCGAGTTATGCGTCATCGGTGGATTATCGGGAAGCGACCCATGAGATCCCCGGATAATCTGGCAGTAAATACGGTCGTCGGAGTATCCGAATCACGTACGTACCAAGTACTACGTTCTACCGATTTACGAGACAAGGTCGACTCCTAGCAAAGCACCAAGTCTTCCCAAGTTCTCCGGACATATTCATCAAAGAATATCTAGATATGTATCAAGCGTAGTATACAATTGTATTGTGCGTATCGGCCCAGTATCGGATAGTCACGTGCTAGGGCTGGGGCTGGATAAGTGTCTGCCCCGTCCGAAACACATATCGGATGTCTGGTAACTAGTCTCTATAATCGGATATTCATGACCTGGTCATAATATCACGATTGGATGCGCATCACTAAAGAGCACTAATACCGTATCCTGCGTGACATCATCTCCACTATGACTGGAGTGATACTTCCGTCTCGACATCACATCCAATACACTACGACTCTCTGATAAACCCAGAAGAGGTGAACACAGAACCAGTTAAGATCCCCCACCACCAAAACCAAAGTTTATCGATTGTCGTAAGTATTAGCGATGTAAGTCTCAGGTTAAGACTATACACACCTACCTTGATTTCGGCCTCCCATAGACACCTAGTCATAATACCAATGGGATTCCGAAGGGTCTATCCAGAGCGAAGCTGTTTCCCCTACTATCGGTGAAACACGACCTCCTATCGCACTTGCACAAGTATCCAATACTTATATATATGAGAACTATGCCGTTGTGCCCTCACAACGCGCACAAGTGCAATACTAGCCTATTCCGCATTATCGATGTCCAGTCTCGATAATACTACGGCTAGGGATATTTAATGATTAATCTTCGTGGACTGATACTGTCTCATATCATCTCAATCCAGGAACTAATCATAGGGACCTCTCTTCATTTATATATATCTATGGTGATCTAATCACAAATGACGAGAGTGCAATTTCCTTGTTACATGGTTAATTTGCTACAGCAACACAATTGCTGTGCAAATAGTGACGCTATGGGTCATATTATCCACAATCTCCCACTTGGCACATAGCCAGTCACTCGGGTGTCCTACACCCGAACTATGTAAGGTTCGCTCAAATTGCTGAGGAAAGGTTTTCGTCAGCGGATTTGTTTGATTATCGTTTGACGCGATTTATACGATCATCACATCGCCACGATGTATGATCCGAACGAATCAGATGATATAGAAGTATATATCTGGATCGTCGATGAGACCTTTAATTCCTTAGCCTGTGCTGACGCCTAGCTCAGCTGCTAACAGAACTATATCTAATCTAATTAGATTTATTTCAATCCAAAAGACTTCTATTGCTGCCTCAGCTGCAGCAATAATCCGCATTTGTTGTTTATTCGGCAACAGTTATCTTGCTTGGAAGATTTCCAGCTCACTGTCCCGTTATTCAAACTTTATAGTACCGCAGTATTTAATCGTTTGGAAACTTGCAGCAGTGATCCCAGTCACTTCAAGTTCTCCTTCTCCATAGTTTAAGATAGCATCTTTAGTTCTCTGAGATACTAACAGATGTTCTTAACTTCAATCCAGTGACTGTCACTTGGATTGACCTGATTGTGACTCCATATGCTTGAAGCGTATGAGACACCAATACAAGTACATTTTAAATGTACAATTTCCCAGAGAGTGTTAACAACTCCAAATCTATCCCAGTAGATCTTTATTCCTCTAATAAAGGTCGTTATCTCCCAGAATTCTACGGAGAATTTCTATTGAAAGCCAAGCTTTCAACAATAGCTATATGGGAATATCACTGTTAGTGCAATCTCCCACTAACCTTCTTATATACACAAGAATTATTTCGTTTTGAGTCAAATCATAAACCATTATGATTATTTCAAAATGACAGTTCCAAGAACCTTATGCTTGCATTGATCCAAACATCGATCGAATAACCCGCAAACCTTGTTTGTCGGTTATACAAAATCGTCAGGATGTTGTAAACATCCTCCAAAAGGTTTCCTTTTCAGGAAAGCGATTTTGATTTGTAACTGACATATTTCATAAATGAAATATACAGTTATCAACAAGCATCTTCAAAATGGATTTACCATGGCAACAGGTAAAAGGTTGAACCGTTATTAACATAATGTTGATAACGATACCTTTCCGTCAAAAGCTTAGCTTTGCACGTTGGTATGTTGCCTTCCATGTATGTCTTCCTTGAAGACATTTATAGTACCAATAGGCACAACGCCTTGTGGTACAACAACTAGTATCCAAACATAGTTGTTATACATGGAATCCATTTCGGACTCATGGCACTTTGCCATAATAGGGAGTCGATACCTCGTATCACTTCCTCATAACGTAGTCGGATGGTACACCTTCACAAGATTGACATCTTTATGAAGTTAGATCAGAAACCCATACCCTAGGTTGTTTTCTGACTCTATCCGATCTACTCATTTCTTGTGTATTTGAAGATTAATGGTATAGATTCATCATAGATGAACTATTTGTGTTCCATTACGGACTTCGTGCCTAGAACAGTATCACTCCGATTTTTCATCGAGTATCACTATCCTCCCACTGACCACTGCATATCGGTATTTCTCTTAGGAAAACCGCATGGTGAGCAACAATTACATTGTTCTCATGTGGGATTTATAAGTACTATACTTAAGGTTTCCCTTAAGATAACCTATATTGGCACTTATCCAATTGGGTCCTTAGTTGGTATCATCCAAACGCTATGCCTGGCATACCCAAATTATCAGGAATGAGAAACCTCGTTTCTTCCCTGTTCATATCCTATATGATATCTGTCAAACAGATTTATATGGAACCTTATTCTAAATAAGTTTTGCACTGTTAATACATATCCTGTTGAAGGAAATAGTAGCTCAGAGCGACTCGTGATAAACCTTATCATGTCCAACAAAAATTCGGTTTTTAGTTCGGACACACACGTCTAACTGACTTGTCTCGGGAGGAGTCCTCATATGAAAGAATACCGTACTCTTTCATTTACGTATGAAACTTACTGCTTAAGTATTTTCCATTACGGTTTTACCGTGGCAGAATAATACTATAGCCGATCTGTTTGTCTACTTCGTGTCGAAACTCTAAAGTTTCCGATCTGTGTTCTTCAAAAGAAACACATAACCATAACGTGATGTCACATCCGTTAAGGTCACGAAATATTCATGTTAACATCTAGCCTAGCTAGATATGGGCCCACTTACTTCACCATGAATAGGGCTAACAGATCGGTGGCCCTTTTACTATTACCAAGTTAATAGTATTTTAGGTATTTAACCTAATAAACTAGATTCGTAGACCTTATTTGAATAGTCAAATCAGTCCTAGTACCCACTCTTTAAAAGTGTGGATATACGAGTCTTGTTTAATTGTGTCCCAGACAACAATGCCACAAATAAGTATCCATTGATCAAATCAATTTGAGCTATTTATTTGTCATTTTATATGTTTGAGATTTTATTATATTCAAAATATAAATTCTGTTATTTATCTCAGTATCATCTTTATATAATGAAACACTTTAGTGTTCTAGAATATAAAGGTTTTATCCGTATCGGATTAAACCCTGATATAGAGATAATGTCTCTAGTTAAACTAGTTACATTATAACATTTCCTAATTTAAGTACATACCCAAAGGGTAGTTCCTAAACTTAGGTATCTACGGTCGAAACAGCGACTTTCATCCCGTTTCCAATTCGCAGAGAAATCTCGGCTTGAAGCCAGTATCCAGCTCACAGCGGATTCTGAACGTCAATACATATATTTTATGTACCACACTAAGTATTTAAAATTTAATTTTAATACTAGTTGTGAACATAACTTTGACAAATATTTTTAAAGTTAGAGCCTCACCCTTTCTTTAATTCCTTCGTGTCTTCCATATCCAAATGGTAGTCACTTTGGGATATGTCAATTATCCTTTTCAATATTTCACAAACCTTTGGTCAAGCCTTGGGTTTTAGAATATCGAAATGATGTGCACCTTGTGCTACATGCCCAATTGCAAACTTTGACTTTTCTCCACTAGAATAGTCAATTAATTCTCCAAGAATTATTAATTGCAATTTTAATACTTTTAAATCTAAAGATAGATTTATTATAAGTATATTAATTAAGTACTAAAGTCATCATCACATAAATCTTCCAAAGACTTTATGCTCTACTATTTGCTTAATTATGGGCTTAGTCATAATAAGTTATTTTATCAAATAAATTAACCTATTATTAATTCCCAATTGAAAATTAAATCATTTAAAACATTTAATCCAAGGATTATATATTTTAAATATTCAACCTTTCAATTCTATCTTGATTTCAATAGTCCAACTATTTAATCAATTTAATAAGGTACTATTTATTATAATGATTACAATAATCCAATTATTTAATCAACTATAATTTTAATATTGATTACTATAATCCAATTATAAAATCAACTATCATTTTAATTCAATTATATTGATTACTATAATCCATTTATAAAATCAACTATAATTTTAATTCAATTATATTGATTACTATAATCCAATTATAAAATCAACTATATATTGAATGAGTTTGTATATAGTCCAACTATATATATTTTAAACAACATAAAATATTAGTCCAACTAATACTTTTAATTAATGTGACGAGAAAAATATAAATGAGCGTGTTTAGCGAGTATTCGAACGAATGTTGCAAATTCAATACTTGCCTCCCACTATTTTTCGTCGAGCCTCTAACCCTCTGTCGAGTACTCGGGAAACCGTGTTTCCTAGTGGGCTAGGATCCTATTAAATAACACACAACCCTGACTTTGGCCAATAAAAAGCTGTATGCTATTCAACTAGGTAGATCTCTCAGATCAATTGGATCTCATCCAATTCCTAGATCCGGTTAGGTGGACATCCAAGTCCGAAACATATGTATAATGTCAATGTATCCATTACATTTTCCTAACCCTATCCTCCGAATCATCTAGGCCTTGGCTTTGGCCAAAAACAAACCTAATGATTCCAGTTAAGCGGGACCCATTGACGAGGAAAGTTTCGTAATCAATGTCATTGGACAAAAAGTGATCTGACTTTGGCCAATAAAAATCACGATTTGGACAAGACACCGATTATGCAACAAAACTCTCATGATTCAAGTACATCCTTGATTGACAAAGGTCTTGACTTTGGTCAAAAACAAACCAATGCCAACTTCGGATCTTGAACAAGAATCATTCAATGGAAGGATAATCGCTTAATATAGATTGAGGGATTTTCGCGTGCAAATTGGCTACCAATTTAATTATCTTTGTTAGGTCTCATCATCATACACCCTTAAACATGCATTCTAAATACATAATAAAGCGAGTATGAAATAAAATAATAATGATATGCGGATGGATACTTAACACATTGATCCTAGATCAAATCTCTCCTTTTTCTCACTCAAGCTAGCACTTGTACTACTTCTACCCGTTACACTACACTTCTAAAGAAACCTCATATACATAGAGGGGAATAGGTGAGAAGAGAATACAAAGAGAAAGAAGGTGATAAGGCTGGACACGCAGGTCCAATTTAATAAATCGAATTTATTACAACAATTTCCAAAATTGCCCACCCGACTAATATCCATCCGATATACATTATTCATTCAACACAACCACGTATTCACACACACAAGCATGCTATCAATCAATCTAATCAATTAATTAATCTGATAATTAAGTGATCATCCAATGTTCAAACACACGATTTGATTTTGATCGAGTCAAACTCGTTTTTGCGAATAAGTACTCAAAGTACGAATTCATGAATTAAATTAAACTAAATAATTAAATCTAATTTAACATGTATTTAATACTAATTCACTATTCAATTCCAAATTAAATATTGCACTTTATTTTAATAACCTTTTACGATTTAAATTCCAAATCCAATCGCGTCGGGACTCAAAGTCCGATTAATGTCCAACGTCAATTTAATTTAAGTCTAATGGCTGGCTCAATTAATTTCTTTAGGCATGGGCTTCGGCAACCAAGCCCAATAGTGGAATCACCCAAAATGCCTTAGAAATCAATTTCGGCCCATTAGGCCCAATTAAACATTAAAGGTTCATTAGTCGCATTTGGGCTTTATGGTTAAGGTTTTGGGCCCAATTGGATCCAATCCATTTGGCCTAAACCAAACTTGATAAATCAAGCCCAATAGGCCCAATTACAACTTTAAATTCTAATTTCTAAAATTAGGCTCAATTAATTAAATCCAAAAATCCAATTTTCACAATTTAATTACCAAAAGTGCATTACATGATTAATCGACTAAATCAATATTTTTAAAACACCAAATTAGTCTTATTAATCATATTCAATTCATTATCACATGTCAAACACACATAATGAAAAATCAAACCCATTTACATGCTTCTAAGTCTCGGTCAAGGAAGGTTATTTTGTCCGATTTGAATTCAATCCGATTAATTACACAATCGACAACGTATTAACTTCCCGAATGATTTCATACACATCCAATGTTCATAAAATCAAAATTACCAAGACATTCAAGGGCTATTATATTCGGCCAAGGTGAAGCAAATTGGGGATTTTTGTTCAACTCAAAATTCAATCAAATTGACTTCAAATTAACATCATCCTACATGATTCTAACTTCATCCAATGAATCAAAATCAAAAATTCCAAGAATCCAAAATTCCTTTAAATTCGGCCAACAACAATATTTGGGGAAAATTATTCCAAATCATTTTTCATCAAATTAGTCCAACCAAAATGAATTTAAACATGTTATAAGCATACTCAAACAAACAATTTATTCAAATCATGCTCAAATCACATTTACCCAAATTTTAAACCCTACAAATTTCATGCTTGCAACCTTAGCTCTGATACCATTGTTGGTTTATTCTAAGGTCCCAAGATCAAATCAAGACATGAAATAATGCGTGAATACATCAACGGAGGTAGCGGAATACTCACATTGATCGGTTATGTCGATTTGAAGACGAATCAAGGCCAAAAACGCACTGCCTTGCTCACGCCACTGCAACCAGTCCATGCTCACTGTCTTGGCAGTTTCGGGTCTCAAAACGAAGCTCCAAACTCCGTCGGATGAGTCCCGCCTCATGGGTGAACCTCCCTACCACCTTCGCAAGACTCGTAAGTGTGCTAGCACTTAGATTTTTACCATAAAATCCACTCTTTGCTTCCCTCAAAGTCACGCCTATTTTGGTTCAAAACCAGTAAGCATTTTCATGCTTTGGGCGTGACTTTGCCCAAGAGAGAAAGATGAAAGAAATTGTAAAATTTCAATACGTGAGAGAGAGAGAAGTTGTAATGACTTAGTTCAAAAGGTAGTAAAAAAATAAATGGTGTAATAATGGTTTTGTATTAAAAGTTTGTATTTCTTTATTTTTGTTTTCAAAAAACAAATACCAAACATTTAATTAAAGCTTTAATAAAGTCAAACTTTATAAAAGCAACCATTAATACCATTAATACTACTTTTGCTTTCACTATTCACTTTAATAAAGCAAATAGTAATGTGTCACATCACAATTAATTTTGACGCTTGATTTGACATGTGGGCCCCACACGATATTAAATGCAAGCGGGCCCCGCAAAACAATCTCGGGCTCGGTTTCGCTAATTCTGAATTAACGAATTTTCCGTTGCGTCGTAATTAAATGATTACGCCTAGCGAATTCACTATTCACGTCGCTAACGAATTAATTCCGAATTAACTCGTTTGCCCGAATTAAAATCCAATTTTAATTCCGCGTCGAAATCTAATTTCATTTAATATATCGAATATATTAATTCATCGATTAATTCCAAATTAATTGTTCTCTCTCTTTAGACGACATTTTATCCCGGATAAAATATCTCCGTTATTAATCCTAGATTAATTCTCTCTCTCTTCTATATAATCCCAGATTATTTAAGAGTGCGAGTTATGCGTCATCGGTGGATTATCGGGAAGCGACCCATGAGATCCCCGGATAATCTGGCAGTAAATACGGTCGTCGGAGTATCCGAATCACGTACGTACCAAGTACTACGTTCTACCGATTTACGAGACAAGGTCGACTCCTAGCAAAGCACCAAGTCTTCCCAAGTTCTCCGGACATATTCATCAAAGAATATCTAGATCTGTATCAAGCGTAGTATACAATTGTATTGTGCGTATCGGCCCAGTATCGGATAGTCACGTGCTAGGGCTGGGGCTGGATAAGTGTCTGCCCCGTCCGAAACACATATCGGATGTCTGGTAACTAGTCTCTATAATCGGATATTCATGACCTGGTCATAATATCACGATTGGATGCGCATCACTAAAGAGCACTAATACCGTATCCTGCGTGACATCATCTCCACTATGACTGGAGTGATACTTCCGTCTCGACATCACATCCAATACACTACGACTCTCTGATAAACCCAGAAGAGGTGAACACAGAACCAGTTAAGATCCCCCACCACCAAAACAAAGTTTATCGATTGTCGTAAGTATTAGCGATGTAAGTCTCAGGTTAAGACTATACACACCTACCTTGATTTCGGCCTCCCATAGACACCTAGTCATAATACCAATGGGATTCCGAAGGGTCTATCCAGAGCGAAGCTGTTTCCCCTACTATCGGTGAAACACGACCTCCTATCGCACTTGCACAAGTATCCAATACTTATATATATGAGAACTATGCCGTTGTGCCCTCACAACGCGCACAAGTGCAATACTAGCCTATTCCGCATTATCGATGTCCAGTCTCGATAATACTACGGCTAGGGATATTTAATGATTAATCCTTCGTGGACTGATACTGTCTCATATCATCTCAATCCAGGAACTAATCATAGGGACCTCTCTTCATTTATATATATCTATGGTGATCTAATCACAAATGACGAGAGTGCAATTTCCTTGTTACATGGTTAATTTGCTACAGCAACACAATTGATCTGTGCAAATAGTGACGCTATGGGTCATATTATCCAACATCTGTGTCCTACAATGTTATTATATTCTTAATCTATTTTATTTTGTTAGTTATGGTATGAGTGTGGTTACTAAGTCTTATAACTCACTCCAAAATAGTTTGCTAGTTTTGCATGTTCGCAACCAAGTCGATCTGTAATTCAAGTTTTCAGAAAGTAATGCTCAGGACGACGTATCACCCAAGTTGCATCCAGCCACTCTACAGCCCTGGGAGGTGTTGTAGAATTATAGAAACCTAGTTGTTTATGTTTATGTTTTGAGTAGTTTTGAGCATGCTGCTGTTAGTAAAAGTTTTATTTTGTACGTATAATTATGGGCACAGGGCTTTAGGCATTGTATTTTCGCATGTGAAACCCGATGATGAGTCTCAGTTGGAGACACTACCTTTTTAGCTAAGGATATTGCGGGAAACGGAGGTCGGAAGGGGAAATTCAGAATAAGTACGTCATCAGATTCATTTCGCAAGTTCATTGTCTTCGTTAGTGCTACGTTCGTTGCTTCGTTCGAACGTCAAGCAGATTGCGGGCGTTCGTGTAGCGTTCGAATGGGCGTTCGAACGGCGTTGGTATTTCTGGTTTTGCTGCTAGCCTCACACCCCAGCCCAATTAGCCCACCAAAGCTCATAAAACACATTTAAAACACATGGGAAATTAAATTAAATATTAAGTTAAATATTAATAATGTATTTGAATTAAATAAGATATTTAAACCATTTACCAATTAAATAAAACATAATTGTAGACAACAGAACCTGGGCGACGCTGTTTCTAGGCTCGCGGCCTATTTGAGAATACGAAATAACATGGAGTCGCCACCCGGTGTGAACCGGGACAAAGATTTAAGGCCGCACTCACCCCTCGCAAGGGAAGACCTCAAACTGTTGGGTTCGGAATGGTCCCTTACTTATGTCATTGTGATGATATAATTTGTGCACTAAATCAACCGCACCTATCCAATAATCATGCTCAAGGGTACTTAGATCTAACATGCTTTCATCCAAATAATCCACGCAATGTAACACAACAAGCATATTAAACCATTAAATCAACATGTACGAATCATTACCCAAACGCATCATAAACTAAGAACATGCATAGTGAACAACCTAAACATGCTTTAACAAATAAATAACAAATTAAATTAAACCATGCTTCAAATAATAAACAAATAACCTAAAGACTATAACATGCTCAAATACAAGTTTGGATGGGACAAAACATATGTCTCTTAAGTGGTACGTGGCGTTGTATCCCGAGTACAAACCGCACTACCGTCCATTCGGATTCGGCTACGGAATTTACGTCCGGGTTTCCATCCTATATACCACAAAAGGGAACACATGTCCCGCCCATCCAACAATCAAATCATGCCTCAAACGACTCTCATGCAATTATATATCAAAGTAAAATAAAATAAAGAATAAAGAAGATAGGTAAAAGGTGCCCTCAGGTCTAACCTCTTTTGTCGTCTAAGAAAGGGGCGTTACACGTCCGTTGGAAGGGTGAATGATCCGCTACTATTTTAGTTCACCAACTCAACGTCTTTCCTCGATATTTTGCTGTTCAGACTGCTGTTTCAAGTCCGTTTCGCGGCTGCTTCGCTGCTACGTTTCAGGTCACTGTCTTGATGGTTTAGCGGACTGTTTTAGGTGATTTTGAAGGCTTATGGAGGTGCGTTTGTGAGGATTTTTTAGGGAAACTTTATGGAGGTTTTGGGGATGGTGTTTAAGTGATTTTAGGACGGTTTTGGGGGCTAAGGACGCAACAAAAACCGACCAGAACAGAAGGTGAACTGCGGCAGTTTACAGGTGCAGTGGGGTGTTTTCATGGACTGTTTTGGGTGATTTTGAAGGCTTATGGAGGTGCGTTTGTGGGGATTTTTTAGGGAAACTTTATGGAGGTTTTGGGGATGGTGTTTAGGTGATTTTAGGACGGTTTTGGGGGCTAAGGACGCAACAAAAACCGACCAGAACAGAAGGTGAACTGCGGCAGTTTACAGGTGCAGTGGGGTGTTTTCAGGGACTGTTTTAGGGCTGCGAATGGGGCTGTGTTTGGAGGGTGTTTAGTGCGACTTTAGGGCTGTGAATAAGGTTTATTTGAGGGTGTTTTAAGGCTGTGAATGGGGGCTGGAACTCGGCAATGGAGGGTTAAGTTTAGGGCTTGGGCGTGAAGGGTGTTGATGATGGAGGGAAGATGCGGCAATGGAGGCTATTGGATCTTAAAGGCTCAGCAATGGAGGCTTCAGGGGGATGCTTGGGCGTGCAATGGAGGCTTAAGAGAATGCTTTAGGCGTGTGAGAGAGGTGTATGAGCTAGGGTTTTGAATACGGGTTAAAAGCCTCTTTTTATAGGCAAAGAGAGAAGACTTTCCTAATTAGATTATGAAGGAATCTCCTAATTGATTTCTAATAAGGAATGCATCTCCTAATTAGGATTTGGGATTGGATTTGATTTGGTAATGATTTGATTTGATTTCTTTTATTTAGGTAAGGATTTAACAAGATTTAAACATGTGATAAATATACATATACCTAAATAAAGGGGCTTTGGGCGTGAATCACATCTTTTGGGCATGGATTTGGTTTGACTTGGTTTGACTTGGTTTGACTTGGCTATTTGGGCTTGGTTTGGGTTAGGTATGTGGTCTATGGGAGTTTTGGGCCTAAGGTGAGCTTTGAAACGGAAGTCCAACAAGCAGCCGAAGCTAAACAACGAGATTAAATCCATCCAAAATTCTATTTTCCAACTTTACCCTTCCAACGTCCGTTTCCCGCGACTTTCATGACAAAAGAAGTAGTTGCCTCCATACGAGACTCCTCATTGGGCTAATGTGTAAAAATACAATGCCTACAGTCGCCCCCACTTTGATGGGACTTGTGCAGTGTGTGACAATGACAATCCTATCAAAGTATGTGCAATGCTTTTTTACTTACCTGGCTCGCCAGCTGTCACCTGGTCTACCTGCTGTGCTGAGTTGATAATGCTAAACCCCGTACCTAGGGCGTCGCGGTTGTATCTCCATACCTAGAGTGCCGCAGTGATGATGTTGGTTGTCTGAGTGCTAACCCCATACCTAGGGTGTCGCAGTGACGCCTCTGTACCTAGAGTGCCACAAATGTCTGAATAGTCCACATGCCGTACCTGGCGTGCTAACCCCGTACCTAGGGCGTCGATGTGGTCTGAATGCTAACCCCGTACCTAGGGTGTCGCGGTGACGTCTCCGTACCTAGAGAGCCACAAATGTCTGAGTGCTAACCCCGTACCTAGGGTGTCGCAGTGACGCCTCCGTACCTAGAGTGCCACAAATGTCTGAGTGCTAACCCCGTACCTAGGGTGTCGCGGTGACGCCTCCGTACCTAGAGTGCCACAATGTCTGAGTGCTAACCTCCGTACCTAGGGTGTCGCAGTGACGCCTCCGTACTTAGAGTGCCACAAATGTCTGAGTGCTAACCACGTACCTAGGGTGTCGCGGTGACGTCTCCGTACCTAGAGAGCCACAAATGTCTGAGTGCTAACCTCCGTACCTAGGGTGTCGCAGTGACGCCTCCGTACCTAGAGTGCCACAAATGTCTGAGTGCTAACCACGTACCTAGGGTGTCGCGGTGACGTCTCCGTACCTAGAGAGCCACAAATGTCTGAGTGCTAACCCCGTACCTAGGGTGTCGCAGTGACGCCTCCGTACCTAGAGTGCCACAAATGTCTGAGTGCTAACCCCGTACCTAGGGTGTCGCAGTGACGCCTCCGTACCTAAAGAGCCACAAATGTCTGAATGCTAACCCTGTACCTAGGGTGTCGCAGCTGTGATATCTCCATGTCCGGAGTGCCGTACCTGGCTGAACTGATATCTCCATACCCAGAGTGCCGTACCTGGCTGAACTGATATCTCCATACCCGGAGTGCCGTACCTGGCTGATCTGATATCTCCATACCCGGAGTGCCGTACCTGGCTGAAACTGATTTGAACCAATGTGGGCCACGCCCCCGAAATGCCATTCTTGGCGGAAACTGAAACTGATGTCAATGTGGGCCTCGCCCCCAGAATGTCATTCTCGGCAGAAACTGAAACTGATGTCAATGATTCCACTCAGCGTATTGCAATTCCTCTCACGAGATCATCTCTGATAATTGGATATATTTTCGTCCTCAACGAATGCTTGATGTCAAAGCCAGAGAATCTTCAAAGTACTCGATATGCTCAACTCTGATCGTCTGAATAGGTGATCCAAACTAGACTCCTAGTGTGTGTGTGCCAAGGATCTTTCACAGCTTATTCCTTAAGCAAGCCAACTCGATAATTTCGCTTGGGAGAATCGGACCAGTGGGTCTAACCAACCTGAATGTCTTAATCACATTCTGTGATTACTTCAGCATATTTAACATGATATGGTCTTCTGTATTGCACTCTTGTCTCTTTATTTTCATTCGGAACTCTTTTTTTTTTTTTTCTTTGCTTTTCTCTCTCTTTTTTTTTTTTTTTTTTTTTTTCTCTTTTTCTGACACACCTACCCTTTAAGGTAGCATTTCTCCTCATGGTGGTCCTAATACTCGCCCATGGGTAGCTTCACGCTTATCGGTTATAGGCGGTCTTTTTTTTTTCTTTTCTTGCAGAGACATTTCTGTTATTTCTGACCATATCATGTATCATAGCGTCCGTAATCCAGGGTGGACATCCAGGCAAACGGTCATTCACCGATCCTCTGTCTCTTCAGCTAGTCATCTCATCAACCACTCAGGCTTCCATTGTTGAGATCCCGTATTCAGGTGCTTTATGAGTCTAGTCGAGATCAATCTATTCAGCATACCGGCGAAGAACACTTCCAGCACTCATCGTTTCTAAGGCTTCTACCTATAGCACACAATGTCATCACCGGACATATATCAAATTACCAAAGACTTCTTTCTCTCTTTTTTTTTTTTTTTACTCACTCACTCATTCAAAGGAATTCTTCCTTTCTGCTGCCGACACTGTGGGCTTCGCCCCCGGGATCCATTCCCCAAAACTCAAACTGAAAGCGGGCCTCAACCCTCAATTCACTATCTGGACCTTAACACTGATGTGGACCTCAGCCCCGGGATTTCTACCCAAACTCAATAGAGTGCTTTCGCTGTTTCTGATTGGTTTATCTCTGTCGCTTCCATTTTTCTGTCTTCAAAACCTGTGAATACAAAACACAAATCACAAAACACGAAAACAAAAAGAATGCAATAGTGGGTTATACATATGCATTGATGCATGATTTTTCTTTATCCTTTTGGGTTAGGTCTTCTGCAGGTGACCATCCAGTCTTCTGCCCTCAGGCAAAATACAACTTCAATCTGTCAACATTGATCGGCTCGGTGAACTCGTTCCCTTCCAAGTCCGACAGTCTCACTGCTCCATTTCCCATTACCTTCTGAACAATGTATGGTCCTTCCCAATTTGGTCTGAACTTCCCTCTTGGGTCTGTCGTCGACGGCTTCGACTGCTTAAGTACCAGATCACCTTTCTTGATCTTGGTAGGACGCACCTCTTATTAAATGCTCGGGCCAACCGCTTCTGATATATCTGCATGTGATGCAAGGACTTCATCCTCTTCTCATCCATCAATGCTAACTGCTCAAACCTCTGCGAGGTCCATTCTTGTTCAGGTAACTCCGCTTCTGCTAATACCCGCATAGATTGTATTTCAACTTCCACCGGCAATACCGCTTCCATTCCGTAGACCAAAGAATAAGGCGTAGCTCCTGTCGCCGTTCTCACAGATGTTCTGTACCCCCACAGGGCATACGGCAGCTTATCAGCCCAGTCTTTGTAATTCTCCGTCATCTTCGCCAGAATCGTCTTATTGTCTTGTTGGCTGCCTCAACTGCTCCATTAGCCTGCGGCCTGTATGGTGAAGACTTATGATGACCTATCCCATACCTCTGTAACATCGCCTTGGTCTCTCCCTGAAACTGGACTCCATTGTCCGTAACCACGTGATGCGGCATACCGTACCGGCATATGAGATTCCGGGCTATGAACTTAGCCATTTGTTTTGCCGTGACATTACGGAATGACTCGGCTTCTACCCATTTCGAGAAGTAGTCCACTGCTACCACTATAAAGCGATGTCCGTTTGACGCATTCGGCCGAATCTCTCCGATCATATCAATTCCCCATGCTGAGAAAGGCCACGGTTCTGACAATCCGTGCAATTCTGTATGCGGCAGATGATTCAAATTCCCATGCGCTTGGCAATCATGACAGTGCCTTACCAGCCTCGCGCAGTCGGCTTCCATGGTTGACCAGTAAAAGCCTTGTCTCACAATCTTGCGGGACAAGTTCAATCCATTCATATGCGGTCCACAGACGCCAGCATGCACTTCATCCATTATCTTCTGAGCTTCTTCCTTTCTCAAGCATTTCAGCTGAACACCGTTCGCCTGCCTTTTGTAGAGTTCTCCTTTTAGACTCACATATTGAGCAGCCAACTTCTGAATGGTGATTCTGTCTTTTCTACTCGTGTCCTCTGGGTATTCCCCATGTTCCAGGTACCTATGGATGTCATAATACCACGGTCTTCCGTCATCGACCTCTACTCCCAAGATCCTCTCTATCTCATAAACCGGTTTGCTGGCCGTTGTCAACACAAGTGGTCTCATCACCAATTTCTCTGGATTCTCCCAGGTTGCGGCTAGCGTTCCAATGCATCTGCCATCTGATTTTCTTCCCGAGGCAAGTGCTGAAATTTGCAGTTAGGGATAGCATGTGCTAGGTTTCTGAGGTGGAATAAGTATGGCTTCAACCGTTCTTCTTTTAACTCTCCCATTCTCCTTGCATCTGTCGGATCACCAACATTGAATCTCCGTAAACATCTACGTTCGTAGCTCTCAAGGCTATTAATGCAGTCAAGCCGAATGCACATGCTTCATACTCAGCCATATTGTTAGTTACCCTGAACGTCAACCTTTGGCCATAGGCAAAGTCTCTCCCCCAGGGATTACTATTACAATACCGATTCCGGCTCCCATGCAGTTCACTGCTCCGTCAAAATACATCTTCCATCCTTGGACTGCTATAGCTTGGATTTCTTCGTCGGGGAATTCAAACTTGTACTGATCCCCTTCAACAGGTTGCAAGGCTAGGAATTCTGCCACGGCTCGCCCTTTGATTACCTTTGAAGTGAGGTACTCGATGTCAAATTCAGTCAACAGTACTAACCATCTGCCCAGCTTTCCAACTAGTGAAGACACCGAATGTAGATACTTCAAAGGATTCTCCTTTGCGACCACTTGGATCTTGTAAGACTGGAAATAGTGGCGTAATTTCCTGGACACCCATACACTACTACTACTGCCAGACAAATCTTCTCCACTTCCTGATAGCGAGCTTCGTACGGAAGCAGCTTCTTACTGAGGTAGTAGATGGCGTGCTCTACTCCTGTCTCATCGGCTTGTACCATCATCGCCCCCAGCTTCGGGTTCAATAGCCAAATAAAGCACCAAAGGTCTGCCCTGTTTCGGAGGTTTCAGGACGGGAGGTTTCACCAAATATTCCCTTATTCTGTCAAATGCTTCCTGACACTGTTCGTTCCACTTTACCGGCTGATCTTTCCTCAACACTTGAATATGGGCTCACATACTGACGTCAACTTTGCAATGAACCGACTGATATACTGGATTTTCCCAAGGAATGCTCTGACTTTTTTTTTCTAACCCAACGGGTATCAATGATGGCTTTTAAGACACAAAGGTTAACATGATGCATGTATGCATGAGATACATGAGATGTATGCGATGCATGGAATATATAAGTTGACCCATTATCATTTTAAAGCATTCAATCGCACCATTGCGCGGTGCAAACTTGTCCCAGTTGAAAAGGCCCAACAGGTTTACACTTTACAATGATATGGCTAAATGACTTCAAATGATAAAAGGCCCATTCACAAAGTGGCCCACCGGCATTTTAGAAGCTTTTGGCCCAACTGTCAAAGGACACAAACTTGCCCCAGTTTAAATGGCCCAACAAGTTCACATCTTTTGACAAAAGGTCCAACTGGATCCAAATAACGGCGGTCCAACACACAAACATAAAATAAATAACTACTGGTTCTTTCAAGGCTAAGTTTCACAAGTGGGTTCACGGGGCGCGGACAAAGGCTCTCGTTTGACGAAGGATTACCCACAACTAGGACTCCCCACTCAAGGGTTCAAGCGACCAAGTGAGTGCACCTTTTTTATACCTTACGGTACGTGCCAACGAGTTACGGTGTGTGACTAACTGTCGAATGGATTTCCCGTTGTAGATTCCCCAGAGGGAAGGTGGAGCGAGGCTCTCTTAAGTACCCAAGCCCCTTAGGCTCTTACGCTTGGTGTCAGGAATAAACAACGAGTCCTCCAAACTAGTATGTCACAACGAGCTACAAGTAATGATTTATCTATGCTTCACAGCTTTTCCCCGAAGGGTAGTGAGTGAAGGAAGACACCCAACCATCACCTAGCTTAACAAAGCCTTTGATTACCCCCTCAACCCACTTAGAAATGGTCAACTAATGCACAAATTATACACATCACGAGACATGATTTCGAGGCCGATTCTCTAAAATCCCCAGTGGAGTCGCCAGACTGTAGACAACAGAAATCGGCGACGCTATTGCTAGGCTCGCGGCCTAGTTGGGAGTACGATATAACATGGAGTCGCCACCCGGTGTGAACCGGGACAAAGATTTAAGGCCGCACTCACCCCTCGCAAGGGAAGACCTCAAACCGTTGGGTTCGGAATGGTCCCTTACTTATGTCATTGTGATGATATAATTTGTGCACTATCAACCGCACATATCAATAATCATGCTCAAGGGTACTTAGATCTAACATGCTTTCATCCAAATAATCCCACGCAATGTAACACAACAAGCATATTAAACCATTAAATCAACATGTACGAATCATTACCCAAACGCATCATAAACTAAGAACATGCATAGTGAACAACCTAAACATGCTTTAACAAATAAATAACAAATTAAATTAAACCATGCTTCAAATAATAAACAAATAACCTAAAGACTATAACATGCTCAAATACAAGTTTGGATGGGACAAAACATATGTCTCTTAAGTGGTACGTGGCGTTGTATCCCGAGTACAAACCGCACTACCGTCCATTCGGATTCGGCTACGGAATTTACGTCCGGGTTTCCATCCTATATACCACAAAAGGGAACACATGTCCCGCCCATCCAACAATCAAATCATGCCTCAAACGACTCTCATGCAATATATATCAAAGTAAAATAAAAAAGAATAAAGAAGATAGGTAAAAGGTGCCCTCAGGTCTAACCTCTTTTGTCGTCTAAGAAAGGGGCGTTACACGTCCGTTGGAAGGGTGAATGATCCGCTACTCTTTTAGTTCACCAACTCAACGTCTTTCCTCGATATTTTGCTGTTCGGGCTGCTGTTTCAAGTCCGTTTCGCGGCTGCTTCGCTGCTACGTTTCAGGTCACTGTCTTGATGGTTTAGCGGACTGTTTTAGGTGATTTTGAAGGCTTATGGAGGTGCGTTTGTGAGGATTTTTTAGGGAAACTTTATGGAGGTTTTGGGGATGGTGTTTAAGTGATTTTAGGACGGTTTTGGGGGCTAAGGACGCAACAAAAACCGACCAGAACAGAAGGTGAACTGCGGCAGTTTACAGGTGCAGTGGGTGTTTTCAGGGACTGTTTTGGGTGATTTTGAAGGCTTATGGAGGTGCGTTTGTGGGGATTTTTTAGGGAAACTTTATGGAGGTTTTGGGGATGGTGTTTAGGTGATTTTAGGACGGTTTTGGGGGCTAAGGACGCAACAAAAACCGACCAGAACAGAAGGTGAACTGCGGCAGTTTACAGGTGCAGTGGGGTGTTTTTCAGGGACTGTTTTAGGGCTGCGAATGGGGCTGTGTTTGGAGGGTGTTTAGTGCGACTTTAGGGCTGTGAATAAGGTTTTTATTTGAGGGTGTTTTAAGGCTGTGAATGGGGGCTGGAACTCGGCAATGGAGGGTTAAGTTTAGGGCTTGGGCGTGAAGGGTGTTGATGATGGAGGGAAGATGCGGCAATGGAGGCTATTGGATCTTAAAGGCTCAGCAATGGAGGCTTCAGGGGGATGCTTGGGCGTGCAATGGAGGCTTAAGAGAGCTTTAGGCGTGTGAGAGAGGTGTATGAGCTAGGGTTTTGAATGGGGGGTGAAAGCCTCTTTTTATAGGCAAAGAGAGAAGACTTTCCTAATTAGATTAGGAAGGAATCTCCTAATTGATTTCTAATAAGGAATGCATCTCCTAATTAGGATTTGGGATTGGATTTGATTTGGTAATGATTTGATTTGATTTCTTTTATTTAGGTAAGGATTTAACAAGATTTAAACATGTGATAAATATACATATACCTAAATAAAGGGGCTTTGGCGTGAATCACATCTTTTGGGCATGGATTTGGTTTGACTTGGTTTGACTTGGCTATTTGGGCTTGGTTTGGGTTAGGTATGTGGTCTATGGGAGTTTTGGGCCTAAGGTGAGCTTTGAAACGGAAGTCCAACAAGCAGCCGAAGCTAAACAACGAGATTAAATCCATCAAAATTCTATTTTCCAACTTTACCCTTCCAACGTCCGTTTCCCGCGACTTTCATGACTAAAGAAGTAGTTGCCTCCATACGAGACTCCTCATTGGGCTAATGTGTAAAAATGCAATGCCTACAATAATATAATCAGACCTAATTAAAACAAATCAAATATATTAACTTCCTAACTAAACAAAATCACGTACTAAATTAAAAAGATGTCATGCCTAATTAAAATCAATCATAACAAATTAAATATTTTGTATTCCTAATCTAGCCAAGATTTGTCCCCCCTCAATCTAATCATTTCCTTGTTGACTACCAAATCAAATCCTCCTTTTAATGCCAAAATCCCTTCCTTGTGAGAAAAGGTGAAGCCCTAGCCATTCTCTATATAACAACCTCTAACCAAGACATGATGGCCCTAACTCATACACAAGACTTACACGAAAATCACAACACCAAGAGCCCTAGCCACTCACGGCAATAGCAAGAAGAAAAACACAAATAATTCTCTTCACCTCCCCCACTCCACAACCGAAAACAGCAGCCCTAAACCTCCACACATCACCGAAAATACACCCCTAAACAGCAGCCCATTTCCACCGAAAATACACCCCCAAACAGTAGCCCCTACACCTCCTAAAACACGCCTGAATAGTAGCCCAAATCACCCCCAAAACAGCAGCCAAATCCTCTTAATCAGCACAAGACTACACTAAAAACCCATAAAAACACTCGGAACAGTCCCTTGAAACGTCAAAACAGTGACCTGAACAGTGAGCAGAAAATACAGAGGAAACAGCAGTAAAACAGAGGCCGAACAGCAGCAGAACGGAGGCCGAACAGCAAGTAAAACAGCAAAACAGTGAGCTAGGACGCTAAACCAGTGAACCAGAGAAGTTGAGGAGCTTTACCCTTCCGACGTCCGTGAAACGCAAGCCTGAGAGTTGGCAAAAAAGATTAGACCTGAGGGTATTTTCCACATTCGTTTTCTATTTTATTTTCATTATTTATTGAGTATTGTTCGTATGATTGTTATGCTAAAGTGCATGTTGTGGCCATTGAGTAGATAAATATGCATGTATCATGAAATATTGTATGTTGTGGACTTGAAATAAAATAAAATATGTGTCAACTCTCGCGGTATATCGGATGGAAACCCGGACATAAATTTCATATCGATTCTGAATGGACGGTAGTATGATCTGTACTCGGGATACAATTCCACGTACCGCTTGAGTAAACGGCGCCCTCTTTTGTTTTATGTTGCTTCGGTTTATTTATTTTCTGTTATTTGAATTCTGTATGTTACTTTTGTATGCATGATACAATCGAGCGCATGGGCTTAGTAAGTGCGATGAAAGGTCCTCCATTCGGAGGGGTTGAAATCCTTTACCACGATGCTTTGCCGCGCCGGTTGATGTGTGTTCGGTTGAATGCAAGATACGTTCAATCGGGCATACTAAGTTTGATATTATTGTTTCTTTATTCTTTGTATGCATGATTCAATCGAGCGAATGGGCTTAGTAAGTCGGATTAAAGGTCCCCTATTTGGAGGGGTTGAAATCCTTTACCACGATGCTTCGCCGCGCCGGTTGATGTGTGTTCGGTTGAATGCAAGATACGTTCAATCGGGTACACTAAGTTTGATATTATTGTTTCTTTATTCTTTGTATGTATGATACGATCGAGTGCATGGGCTTAGTAAGTCGAATTAAAGGTCCCTTATTTGGAGGGGTTAAAATCCTTTACCACGATGCTTTGCCGCGCCAGTTGGTCTATATTCGATTGGATGTGAGATGAGTTCAATCGGATACGTGAGGTCCCACATTGTGGATTTGTTTGTCTATGAATGTGTTGCATGCATCAGGTCTGGTTCCATTCGAACGCGTTCTCGAACGCCACACGAACGTGAACCTTCTGTTTACCGTTCAAACGCGTTCTCGAACACTACGCGAACGCGCACGCATTTTCTTAGTTTCATCATGCATCATGTCTGGTTCAGTTCGAACGTGTTCTCGAACGTTATACTAACTTGAACCTTCTGTTTACCATTCGAACGTGTTATCAAACGCTACGCGAACGCGCACGCATCTTCTTAGTGTTTCATGCATCAGGTCTGGCTCCGTTCGAACGCGTTCTCGAACGCTATAAGAGCGCGAGCCTTCTGTTCACCGTTTGAATGCGTTCTCGAACGCTACGCGAATGCGCACCCACTGAACTGAGTTATTTTCATCAGATTTCGTACCTAATTGTCCCTAGTAGCTATTCTTTCGTATGATAAACATGATTATTTCTATTCATTATGCAAGATTGTGTAGGTGTCGTTCATTTGTATTCCCCATATGTATGAGTATATGTGTTTATTAACATGTATGCTTGTCGTTGTGTAATCTTTATGTATGCAAATTGAGACATAGATTACATACTAATAGGCTGTATGCAAATTCGGATATGTGTTACATGTAAATTTAGATGAACTGTTGATGTTTGCATGTGAATTAGAAGCATGATACTCTTGGAAATAAGTGTTACTTAAACTTGATTAAATATTGCATAAATCCTTTCATTACAAGTGACATAAGTAAGGGACCATTCCGAACCCAACGGTTTGAGGTCTTCCCTTGCGAGGGGTGAGTGCGGCCTTAAATCTCATTTTCCTGGTTCACACCAGGTGGCGACTCCATTATTCTCCGGTTTAGTCCCCCGTGGCTACTCCGTACTCCCGACAGGGCCGCGACCCCGGGACAGCATGCGTCGTCCAGTTTCTGTGTCCCACAAGGGCCCTAAGTATTGATGATGAGTATTTGATGTGTCTTAAGTAGTGAACCTGATAGCCTCTTGCTATTTGATGTTCATTACATGTCACATTTCGTACTGGACTGTGTTCAAGATTGCATAAATTTAGGGAACATCATGTCAATTTTTCTATAAGTCTGAGGCTTATGAAGATGGGTTTACTTTGTTTCCTACCAGTAGTAGTATGGATGTTACAACAATATATATATATATATAAAAACTAGACATTGTTGCCAAATAACCCTTGAAGTGACAGCAATAGTAGTGGTACACACATGCAGATGAATTTTTTGATGATTTTGCCACAAACAAATATGTACATTTCAAGTAAAAACTAATATAATACTAAATTTTTAGTATTAGAAAATATATTCTTTTTTAGTGCAAGTAAATCCACTCGAAAGTCGTGTTGTTTGTTTCAGGTAAGAGATTATAACTTGAATATGTGCATGAGCCCCACTACAAAAAATGTTACATTATAATTTTCCCTATTTATTTAATAGTTTTTCTTTAAAAAAATAGGTACACTTAATCAGATACCATTAACTTATTGTACAACAGACATGATACCTCGGTAGAGTTAAAACATATTCTCAAATTATTTGTAACGTTCGGGAATTCTGACTACTGACACACAATGTGAGACGAGTGTCACATAATATAAATTATGAATGGAAACAGATACCGTCATGAAATGACCATTAGAAAATTCTTCGAGATCCGATATTAGACGTTACGATGTTCCACTACGGATAACTGATGAGCGGAAAATATATCATATTTACCGCCCCTTTTACTTAATATTTTGTTTAGTTTCTCGGGTTTGATGAACGTTTTGATATGTTTTATTTTATTTGCAGATAAAATAATATCGGGACTCAATGAAATCATTTAGGACGAAATGTGGATCAAATAAGGGCAATTATTGGACTTGATATATTAATTTTGGAGATTTGAAACTTGAAATGGCGTTTTTGACGAAGTGCAGTTTTGGAAATTCCAGTTTTGCGCATCTGGCGTATTTGGGGCATAACTTTTTACTCAGATATCGGATTGAGCTAATTCAAGTGCCAGATTAAGGAAGACTCAAAGATCTACAACTTTCAAAAGAAAATATTTTCTAATTCTGAGATTGCATGACCGAAATTGATGACCCATACAGAAGTGTGTGGAGTGTAATTATTAAAAGTCATTATCAATCATTTTCAAAGCAAAATATTAATTAATAAATAATTAATAAAAATATTCAAATCACCACCAAACAAGATAAGAAATTAGTGGAGCAATTATGGATTTGGTGGAGTAATTAGTGGAGAAATTAATAATGTAATTGGTGGAGAAATTGATTGATGATTTGATGGAGGCAAAATTTTGCCTATAAATACCAAGTCATTTCATTTGTAAAATTCATACTTTCTTCTTTGAAATTCTTAATGAATAAATAAGAAGATTGTATCTAGTTTGTTTATTTTTAGTTTTCAGTAATTAATTTTCAGTTTCGCACTTTCTTTTTTTTTTTTTTCAGTTTTTACTTTCCGCAATTTACTTTTACGCACAATACTTTTCTTTCTTTAATTTTTCAGTTTTTACTTTTCAGTAATGAGGAGGGTAACTTCCCCAGCTAGGGTGAAAGGTAATTCTTTTACAATTTTATTTAGATTAATCTCCCTTAAATATAATATATTCACTATTTAAAATATTGACTTAAAAAGGATACCGCTATATTGGTCGGTTGGTAATTCATTTTAATCTGGTTTTAACCTGACTAATAAAGGATACCGCCAGATTGGTCGGTTGGTAATTAAACTTTCTTACCGCCTATATGGCAGGTTCATGGACAAATCCTTTACCGCCTTAATGGCCGGTTGGACTTAATTTGACTTAATCAGGTTACGCCTATATGGCTGGTTGGTAATGTTATCACAAGTTTATATATTATATTATGGGAGATATCTAAATTAGTAGTAGTAAAAGTAATTCCTTTTACCTTAGCATTTTATTTTATTGTAATTACTTTTCAGTATTTACTTTACCGCATTTTTACTTTATGTCTTTTATTTTCAAGTTTTTTACTACCTGTAAATATGTGTCGTAACTAAGCCAGTTATCTGGGGTTGTGATGAAATCCAATATCAACGGTTATAAGGGGTAAATTATAGTTTGGGTAATATAAAGGTTTATTTATTGAGTCTTAATCCTAATGCTTTTTATTAACTGGCCATTAATAAAATTGAACTGGTGGTAAATCTAAATGAACTAGACATAGGGATTTTAGGTTTAAGACCTTAGACTTAATAGCCCACGATCTTCCTTGAGGATATATAACCCTTTAATAGATTTCCTTACAGGATATGAATATACCTGTCGGGCGGGGGTAGCCATAATGGAACTTAAACTTAATGAATCCAGATAATTTGGTTGACATAGACATATGGTTCAATTGGGTTAAACTGGGTATTTGTGTCTGACCATCGACAGAGGCTTACACATAATTTAGTGTTCCAGGTTAATAAATCAATATATTACCCAACTTTAAGATAACCACTTCATCTTTAAAATGATATTGGAAGAAATCACAACCCCAGATAGTTTTTAATATTAAATTTCTTAAAATCTACTTCGAACAATGTTATTTACTTGTTTTTAAATTTAGAATCGTCACCATTTCAAATCAATCAAACAACCTGTTAGATACTAGTAATCATTTGACCTCATAAAAATTAATAGATTAGATATTAAGTCCTCGTGGGATCGATATTTTTATACTACTTGAACGATACGTGCGCTTGCGTTATACGTGTGTGTTTACGCCGGTCAAGTTTTTGGCGCCGTTGCCGGGGACTTATTTATCTTTCACTATTAGTTTTGGGGTTAGATACGTTACTTGTATCTAATTTCTTTTTACTTATTGTTTTGTTTTCTTGTGTTTCAGGTTCTCAGAAACTACATGAGACGAACCAGAAGCTTTGAACTTCGACCGCTTGACCCAGAAATTGAAAGAACCATTAGACAGTTGAGAAGGGAAAGGCGAGAAGGCCAAGAAGATTAGTATTGTTAACATGGAACCTGAACCTTTGGAGGTTGCACCACCAATTCCCATTCGAGACAGAACAATTCCGGTGGTTGACAGACTCATTTCTTGTATTGTACTTCCTCATTACCAGCAAATGCACGGTGACATCAAAACATGCATTCAGATGATTCAGCAGTCAGTTCAGTTCGGGGGGAATGCAACTGAAGATCCTAATTCCCACATCAGCAACTTCTTGGAAGTTTGCGGCACTTTTAACTACAACAGAGCATCAGAATAAGCAATGAGACTGCGAGTTTTCCATATTCCCTGAGGACAGAGCTAAAGCTTGGCTACATTCACTACCAGCAGGTTCTATCACAACTTGGAACACTTTAGCCACCCAATTTCTTGCAAAGTACTTTCCACCAGCCAGAACCGGAAAATTGAGGAATGACATCACATCTTTTGTACAACAAGATTCAGAATCCCTCTGCGAAGCTTGGGAAAGGTACAAAGATTTACTCCGGAAATGTCCTCACCATGAGATTCCAAAATGGCTTCAAGTCCAAACCTTCTATAATGGGCTTTCTGGAATAATGAGAACCACAATCGATGCTGCTGCTGGAGGAGCCTTGATGGCAAAAGGAGAAGATCAAGCCTGGGACTAATTGAAGAAATGGCCAACAACAATTCCTTGTGGCCAACAAAAAGGAGCATGATCCAAAGAATTGCAAGGAATTTATGAAGTTGGAGCAAACACAGCAGTGAATACCAGGTTGGATCAGATATGCAAATGTCTAGAAACACTTAGCACGCAAGTTGTGAACATCACTAGATCCACAAGTTCACCATATGGAGGAGCACCAGAACCAAACCAAAATGAAGAGACAGTGAATTATGTCAACAATTTCAACAGACAAGGGAACAATCCATATTCCAACACCTACAACCCAGGGTGGAGGAATCATCATAATTTATCATGGAGCAACAATTCAGGCCAACAGCAGAACTATCCACCACCTGAATTCCAAACAGAACAAAGGCCAGGAGCAGGCAAATGAATCAGGAATAACAGAAGTGTTGACCTACTTGAAAAAGATGGAAGCAAAACACGACTCTCAAGCAGCAAGATATGATATATTTCAAAGCCATTCAGCCTCTACCAAAGCACTGGAGAATCAAATTGGACAACTGGCCAAATGCTCAGAGTTACAGACCGCCAGGTACCCTTCCTAGCAACACAGAGCCAAATCCAAGGAACATGGGGAAGGAGCAATGTCATGCCATCATGTTAAAAAGCGGTACTGAAATTAACAAAGATGTTGGAGTCAAAACAACTGCTGAGGAAGTTCCAAAAGAAACAAAGCAACAGATGGAGGAAAAGAAGCAAAGGAAAAAGAACAGATCACTCCACCTCCACCTTTTCCTCAACGTCTTCAGAAGAACAAATTGGACAAGAAGTTTTCTCGGTTCCTAGAGATCTTCAAAAAGCTGCATATCAACATTCCATTTGCAGAAGCGTTGGAACAAATGCCCACCTATGCCAAATTCATGAAAGATATTCTTTCACGAAAACGGAGATTGGGAGATTACGAGACAGTAGCATTAACAGAAGAACAGAAGAATGCAGTGCCATCATTCAGAGGAAACTTCCCCCAAGTTGAAAGATCCTGGCAGTTTCACTGTTCCTTGCGTCATAGGAGAACATAACTTTGGTAAGGCTTTGTGTGATTTAGGTGCGAGTGTTAACTTGATGCCTTTCTCTATTTTCAGGAAATTACAGATTGGAGAAACAATGCCAACTTCAGTCTCACTACAACTTGCTGATAGAACGCTCGTATTTCCAAGAGGTGTAGTTGAGGATGTGCTGGTCAAGGTTGACAAATTCATTTTCCCAGCAGATTTTATTGTCCTTGATATGGAGGAAGACGCAGACGTGCCAATCATCCTTGGGAGACCATTCTTGGCTACAGGTCGAACCATTATTGATGTACAAAAAGGAGAATTAACCATGAGGGTACAGGACCAAGAAGTAACATTCAATGTTTTCAAGGCCATGAATTTCCCAGATGATGAAAAGAAGGAGGAATGTTCAGACTCGATGTGATACACAGTACCATTCAGAACTCCAATGCAATGCAAAGTTCTACTGACAAACTTAAAACATGTCAATTGCCTGTGGAGCCTAAAGATAAAGCGTCTTTTGTACTGAAGGAGCCAATTCTTGCACTACAAGCAACAGAAGAGAAAAATTTCCACCAACTCAACGAATTGGAGGAATTTCATAATCAGCCTTTTGAGGATGCCAAATTGTACAAAGAAAAGGGCAAGAAGAGACATGATGAGAAGTTAGTGCGCATACAACTGGAACCAGGGCAGAAGGTACTGTTAAACAAATCAAGGGTGAAATTCTTCCCATGGAAGCCAAAATCACGGTGGTCAGGTCCATTTGTGATCACCAAAGTTTTACCAAATAGAGCCGTTGAGATACATGATCCTGACGGTAACAAAACTTTCAAGGTTAAAAACAAGCGTGTCAAGCACTACTGGGGAGAATCATTTGAGCGACAAAAAGAAAATGTTACACTTTCAGATCCAGCTTAACGTTCGAGAAGCCAAGTCTGGCTGACGACTTTAAACTTAGCGCTAGCAGGGAGGCAACCCATGCAATTTGTGTATATATTGTGATTTGGTGTGATTTAATTTTGTGTGTTTAGTTTTTGCAGATTAAGTCATTTCAAGATGGAAGATGCTCTCGCAAATCTTCGCAAGCAATTTCCTTCTCTCCCTCAAAAATCTCTGATGAAAGTTTACAAAGCTCGCTTGGAACGGATGAGGTTACTGACAATCCATGGTATTCCTAATGATATTCGTTGGGTAATTGAAGCACGAGTCCGATTGGCAGGTGAGTCTTCTGACTCTTTTATTTCACATCTGCCTTGTTTTGGAAGAAGCACCTATGCAAAGAGACGTAGAGCTAAGCAAATGGGTGTTTGTTTCAAATGTGCATGATTTAATTGCAACACTCGTTGTCGTTCTTTAGGAATGATGTCTGATAATCTGATGATCGTGAAGACAAAATTAAATTCATTAGAGATGGCTTGAGTAAGGAGTCTTTAGATGAAATATCTTTAACTCTTGAGACGCATCCCAGTGGATATGTTCACATAGCCATTCGCAAATTACATACACAATTCCAAAAGGAAAGACAACTGTTAAGTCTCGGGAATCTGACTCAAAAAGACCCTGTTTGCCAATTTATAAGAAAATTGGATGGGAAGCTTGTCCCTGACGCATAGACGTCAATCAAGCCGTTACCTTTCTTGTAAATATTATATCTCTTTGTCTTTTCTTAATAATTGTTATTTATTTTGTTGTTTAGCTAAAAATTGTCCTTTGGAAGATATTAGTGCTATTATTACTCACCCTTTTTCAGGTACTATAAATTCAGCCCGTCATTGCACTTTTGAAGGCATCCAGAGTTAAGAAAGAAATACATAAAAAATGGAAGCCACTTCAAGAAGACGAGTTGAGTTGAAACATCTGTGTGTTTTGCGGTAGTAGTGTTGGAACTAAACCACAATACATAGAAGCAGCACATGAATTGGGTCGACTCTTAGCTGCAAGGAATATGCACTTAATATATGGCGGAGGAATCTTGGACTTACGGGGATCATTTCAAAGGCTGTACAGGAAGGAGGCAGTCATGTTTTGGGAATCATCCCAAAACCCTTGGCAGAGGCAAATCTTATTGGATCATCAAAACGGAGAGGAACTGATCGTGCCAGGTATGTCTGAACGACTGGTAGAAATGATTAATCGTGCTGATGCTTTTATCGCTTTGCCAGGTGGCTTGGGCACATTGGAGGAAATTTTTATAGTGCTATCTTGGGCGAACCTAAACATACACCAGAAACCGCTTGGACTGCTCAACGTTGATGGATTTTATGATTTTCTTTGTGTGTTTCTTGATGATGCTCGGAGAAATGGGTTCGTGTCAAAACCTTTGAAAGAACTCCTCTTTACTGCCAGAACTGCTCCGGATATAATAGACCAACTCATAGCCTATGAACCTCAAGTTGACCTTATCCTTTCAAAGATAAATTGGTCTGAGGACGATCATGGTAAGAGGCGTCGGATTAATCTAGATCTTAACCTTTAATTTCTTGCTGTAGATTTCAGCTAACCAGGTACGACCTCTTTAACTCTCCTTTTACTGTTTAAGACATTGGGGACAATGTCTTATTTAGGTTTGGGGGAGGGAATAAGTTGATAGTACCTTGTTTTTTAGTTTGTGTGTTTGTTTTTATTTTTAGTCCAAAATTTTTCGAAAAATACAAAAAAAAAATTGAAAAATTTTCAAAAATTACAAAAATATTTTGCATTTTTATTTGACTAAAAGGTGAAATTGGTAAGAGATAGCTGAGTAAGGAGTTTCCACTCCTGATACGTATCTCAAACCTATTTCGAAACAAGTTAATTTTTGTTTATTCATTTTGAATTATTTAATTTGTGAATTCTCCATAATACTGACTACTAAAATGAATCTTCATATGCTCAGTTGACAGGTATTATCAACATATATAGTAACATACGGATATGAGCTAAAATTGAAAAGTTTGTAATATTCAGTGCTCTAGTTTAATTGGAGGAAGCATCTAAAAAAGCAATGGAGAGTAAAACAAAAAAAAAAAAAAAAAAAAAAACCTTCTGAGATCCGAGTTATTAAGTTTGTAAGGGTGTGTTTTAACACCTAGTGCCTAAAACCAACTGGTTTGGGAGTCACTGGCCCAAAGCTCGTTACATGGATCAAAGATACTGCAAAAAATATATATAATCTGAAGTCTGAGTAATTAAGTCCGTAGGGGTGTCTTAACACCTGGTGCCCTAAAGCCAACTGGTTTGGGAGTTACCGACCCAACACTCGCTACATAGATGGAAGATATTGTATATAAATAAAAATAGTAAAAAAAAAAATCAAAGAAAAAATCAGAAAAATGAAAAAATTATTCCATTGCTACCAAAAGGTGTTAAATCTGATAGAACTTTAGGACAAAAATATTACTCTCTTATCAACTGCACTTATGAATGTTGTGGGCAAAAATGAGTTGATTAATATTTTGTTAGCTGTGTATATGGAGAATCGTAAAAATAATCGGGGAGAATTTACTTATTCGGGAATTTAGAATAAAACAAAACAACTAGTAACTTGGAGTAGAAGTTTCACCTGATTAGTCACTAACATCTTTATTCTCTTTTCGCTTGTCTTTTTGCTTTTGTGTGCATTAGTTTTATTATCTTTTTACTTCTGTAAAACGTTTGTGGGTATCGTTGCTGTAAACCCTCACGAGACTACAACTCGTCCACTAGGGACACCTAGGGGTTTAAAGGCTTGTTGGATACGCTAAATGCAACCGTGATTCCTACGAAAGTGGCTTAGTTTAATTTTAATTTTATTTTGTTGTTTTGCTCGAGGACTAGCAAAAGTTAGGTTTGGGGGGGTGTGATGAGCGGAAAATATATCAATATTTACCGCCCCTTTTACTTAATATTTTGTTTAGTTTCTCGGGTTTGATGAACGTTTTGATAGTTTATTTTATTTTGCAGATAAAATAATATCGGGACTCAATGAAATCATTTAGGAAAAAATGTGGATCAAATAAGGGCAATTATTGGACTTGTGATAAGAGAATAATTTTTGGATGAGATTGAAACTTGGGAAATGGCGTTTTTGATGACGAAGTGCATTTTTGTGAAAATTCAGTTTTGCATTTTGGCATTCGTTTTTGTGGATATTTTCGGCATTGAATATCGATGGTAAGTGATCGGCTTGAGCTTAAAGTGCCAGATTAAGACGACCCAAAGATCTACAACTCTCAAAGAGAAAATATTTTTAATTCTGAATATTGAATGACCGAAATTGATGAACCATCCAGAAGTGTGTGGAGTGTAATTATTAAAAGTCATTATCAATCATTTTCAAAGCAAAAATATTAATTAATAAATAATTAATAAAAATTATCAAATCACCACCAAACAAGATAAGAAATTAGTGGAGCAATTATGGATTTGGTGTTGGAATAATTAGTGGAGAAATAATAATGTAATTGGTAGAGAAATTGATTGATGATTTGATGGAGGCAAAATTTTGCCTATAAATACCAAGCCATTTCATTTGTAAAATTCATACTTTCTTCTTTGAAATTCTTAATGAATAAATAAGAAGATTGTATCTAGTTTGTTTATTTTTAGTTTTCAGTAATTAATTTTCAGTTTCGCACTTTCTTTTCTTTACTTTTCAGTTTTTACTTTCCGCAATTTACTTTTACGCACAGTACTTTTCTTTCTTTAATTTTTCAGTTTTTACTTTTCAGTAATGAGGAGGTAACTTCCCCAGCTAGGGTGAAAGGTAATTCTTTTACAATTGCTATTTAGATTAATCTCCCTTAAATATAATATATTCACTATTTAAAATATTGACTTAAAAAGGATACCGCTATATTGGTCGGTTGGTAATTCATTTTAATCTGGTTTTAAACTGACTAATAAAGGATACCGCCAGATTGGTCGGTTGGTAATTAAACTTTCTTACCGCCTATATGGCAGGTTCATGGACAAATCTTTTTACCGCCTTAATGGCCGGTTGGACTTAATTTGACTTAATCAGGTTACCGCCTATATGGCTGGTTGGTAATGTTATCACAAGTTTATATATTATATTATGGGAGATATCTAAATTAGTAGTAGTAAAAGTAATTCCTTTACCTTAGCATTTTATTTATTGTAATTTACTTTTCAGTATTTACTTTACCGCATTTTTACTTTATGTCTTTTATTTTCAAGTTTTTACTACATGTAAATATGTGTCGTAACTAAGCCAGTTATCTGGGGTTGTGATGAAATCCAATATCAACGGTTTATAAGGGGTTAAATTATAGTTTGGGTAATATAAAGGTTTATTTATTGAGTCTTAATCCTAATGCTTTTTATTAACTGGCCATTAATAAAATTGAACTGGTAAATCTAAAATGAACTAGACATAGGGATTTAGGTTTAAGACCTTAGACTTAATAGCCCACGATCTTCCTTGAGGATAGATAACCCTTTAATAGATTTCCTTACAGGATATGAATATACCTGTCGGGCGGGGGTAGCCATAATTGGAACTTAAACTTAATGAATCCAATAATTTGGTTGACATAGACATATGGTTCAATTGGGTTAAACTGGGTATTTGTGTGTGACCATCGACAGAGGCTTACACATAATTTAGTGTTCCAGGTTAATAAATCAATATATTACCCAACTTTAAGATAACCACTTCATCTTTAAAATGATATTGGAGAAATCACAACCCTAGATAGTTTTTAATATTAAATTTTCTTAAAATCTACTTTCGAACAATGTTATTTACTTGTTTTTAAATTTAGAATCGTCACCATTTCAAATCAATCAAACAACCTGTTAGATACTGGTAATCATTTGACCTCATAAAATTAATAGATTAGATATTAAGTCCTCGTGGGATCGATATTTTTATACTACTTGAACGATATGTGCGCTTGCGTTATATGTGTGTGTTTACGCCGGTCAATAACCCATGGTATTTGGGTCGTAACCTTTTCATACGAAATTCGATTTTTATGAATTTTATATTGTCGTAAAGCTGAGATTGAGATCTACGACTTTCGCGTAAACATTTTTCTAAATTCGGACCAGAAACGAGTCGAAACTGCAAAACAATAATTCGGATGAATAGTTCTTGGGGGCCATTCTAGAAAAGTCTCAAAGTTTCTACCAATTTCCAAACTTTCCTCAACCTTCGACAATTTCAAAGAAGCCCAAGTATAAAAAGGGGTTACTATTAACATTTCACAAAAATTGAAAAGAATATAAAAGAATATTAGTATCTGTTTATGGTTAGAGAGTTAGAGGCTTATGGGCTTTGTACGGTTTATCTCATGCGAGTAACATCTCCCGAATCGGGGATGTTACAAAGATGGTATCAGAGCATGGTCTAGGGAGTCAGTGACTGCAGTGGGTAGAGTGATGGGGAATGGTATATGCAGTATGTCCGGGATACTCGTATGTGAGACACTACCTCTCCAGTATCTGATGCTTGAGTACGTCCTCAAGTTCCATTGACAGGTTAGAAAGCCTTCCTAGATCATTCGAATAACATTCCTTATGAGAACAATTATACTCTAGATCCAAGTTAATAATCTTCTTGAAGTTATTCTGATCTATTACTAGAAGTACAAACGAGCTATGAAACCAGACAGTAAGATTTTAAGAAAAGTATCCAATGGAGTGGGAATATGAGATATAAGAAAGGATTGAGAGATACGTAGAGGTTTAAGCAGCTGAAGATAAAAAAGTAAGGAGACAAAAGAAATAATAATGTTCTAGGGATAATCACCTAGGAAAGTAGGAAGATAAATAGAGAAAGCTAGAAAGAAAAATAAGGAAAGAAAAAAGATAAGGTATAGACGATCTAAGAAACCATAAGCAGTAAAAAGATAGAAGTATATTATGAGATAATATGGAAGACACCAGAACTTGGGATAAAGAAGAAGAATATAACGAGTCTGGGCAAAAGAAAAATACTGAGTAAACCTAAATAAAGTCTTTTCCTTCCAAGTAAGATTCATTTCCTTCTCATAAATTTTTCCAAGTTTATCCAATAACTCTCGAACACTTCGTATAGATAGCGAGTTCCCCGAATAAACAAGAACAGTCATAAGGCGGAAGGATCAAGAATTCAGGATTAGTTGTGGAGGCTTCTAATAGATGTTAGATACCATAAGGACGCAGAGATCTTAGGTTCCCCAAACCTGGACTCACAGGCAAATAAGAGGAATGACGTCAGGAAACGATTAGTTACCCAAACAATTAAATCCATTGGATAAGGCCCTGATATACCCAAGTCCTCACCCCTCCGCGATGTTAACCAATGAAGCTGTCCTGATGGAATCTAGGTCAAACCTACCTTACATGAGAAACAGACTCCACCAGAACACAAAGTACTGGAACAAGGATACCAAAACCTATCAAGGTATTAGACGTTACCCTAGCACTTATTAGCATAGATATAAGTAACCGTAACAAGCCCAACGAGAGTTCATTTTAAGAAAGGGAAGAACTTGAAAGATAGATCATCTAGAAAATGAATGAGGAAGTTTTGAGGAGAAGTAAAGGAAATAACTCAGTATAGTCCAAAGATCTAGACAAGTCAGCACGAGGCTTGCAGTACTAGTAGAAGTCCCCAGAATGAATAAAGCATAGTAGGTCCTACAGATCAGCCTAAAGCCAGTAGTAAATAATGGATGGTGGAAGTATAAAAGAATAGACCCGAGAGGTTAGAGTCATTAGGTGCGACAAGAGTAACAGTGTGGACAGTAGAATAGAGTGCCAAAGTCGAGACTAGAAGCTTATAGCAAGAGCAGAGAGCAGAAATCTAAGAAGTAGACAGAAGAATGCACCACTACTAGCCCATGTATCACGGCATAGAGCCAAGAGATAAAATCTGAAAATAGTAAGAAGGAAAACGAAAGTGGTAATAAAATTTAGCATGTATAGTAGCATAGGTAATGTAGCTTGGAGGCAGCAATAAAAGTAAGACCTCAGAGTGAATAATAAAAGAAAGAAATCTTGAGGCATGAATTAGACACTTAACCAGATAAGTGAGCGTGTAGCCATTCCCAACTTAGAACCAAGAGTTAGGATACATAAGTAATTAAGAGGAATGCGAAAAGTAATAAAGGAATTCGGAACATTTAGGCATAAAGTTAACATAATGAGAAGGTAGTAGTATAGAGAATTGATGATAGTTGTGTGGCCCCAAGACATGGAATAGTTGACTAGATCAACAACACAAGCTTAAGTGTTAAACAAATGCGTATCCACAGATTCTTATGAAGTGTATATGCTCACTCCTCAACCTAGGACCTAGTAAAGAGAATGATCATTAAAGAAGAGCAAATGATAGGTTAAACGAATCGCGAAATGGCTAGAAAGCCAAATCGATAAGTCCAATGAAACATTGGTAAGAAGCATGAGATAAAATCGTACGATGCCTCCATAAGATGAGCTAAGTCTGGAAGCCGCCGTTGAAATAAGGAACCCTTAAGAAAGTTAAAGACTTAGGGATATGAAGACATTAGGGAGAGCAACTCTTTGGAATATGGTGAACAACTTATCAAGAATATCATGATATTGAGAAGGAAAGACTAGGTAAGAGTAGCACCCGAACCAAGAAACTTATTAGAATGTCTTAAGCAATCAAAAGTAATGGAGTTTCCACGGAAATAAAGATATAAGGAGTTCAAGAAACTAAGAGAAAGGCAAGTAATAGAGCAAAGCTTAGTAAGAAAGAATAATAAATTAAGAATAGTAAGGAGTTTGACAGAGTATGAACCTTATAGAGGTTCAAAATAAAAGGTGATATCATTAGTAATTAGAAAACGAATTAATAGTAGAATTGAAACATGAAATTCATATAATTCCTAGTAGTAGTACCCTAGTAGGGAAGCCAACACCAGATATGTAAACAACAGAGCCATAAGTTTATAAGATGAGCAGCATAAGCAACTGCATCATGTATAGCTAGTGAGAACACACCACCAGAAGACTCCAGGACAATCCCCACCCTCCCAACCTCTGTTAGACAACAGCAGCAGAGATGGACCTTGAGGGCTATTTTAAGATATTCCCAGAAAGAAGTGGAAGTATAGTGTGATAAAAGACAGAAGCATAAAATCTTTAGATACAGTACCATAACAAAATAGGAAATGAAATAGCTCTAAGTGAGAGCTCTAGAAGAGAAGATATTAGACAAGACAATTAAGAGAGGAAGTACTAGTTAAGTAGTGACAGGAATGTAAGAGAACAGTGTTAAACATGACTAGGGATATGTGAGAGTTAATATCCTTCAGATAATGAGACAAAGATATAGGTCGTAGAAGCTTCAGATATAGAACAGAGCGGGAGAGAAGATGACAAGGCCATCAGACACTAGGTTTGGAAGTAAAGCTGTAAAGGCGCAACGAAAATAGGAGAAAATACTAAGTAAGTGTTGGCAGAAGTCTAGTATAGTATAGAATTGAGGAAATAAGTTTACTACAGTATGGAAAACAATAAAGATGAGGTATCCTAGCATGTAATCAGGTACAGAAAGCGAATTGATGTAATCAGATTTACAGTAACAACACGAGCAAGTGCAAAAGGAAATGAACTTTAGCAGACCAAAAACATCAGCGTCGATGTTATTAGTAGAGAATGCGGTTTAAGTGCTAAGATGGATACAAGTAAGCTTGATCTTTAACAAATTAAGGAGGACCACTAGGAAACTACCCAAAAGCAACATTTTAAGTACAAAAGCATCGCTAGACAGTACCAGCAAGTTAGGAAACACTAAAACCCCTTAAATAAGCAGAGATATTGGAACTTGAAAAGAGAAGATCATAAACAGCTTGAGCCCGGAAAGGAGAATATAGAAGTTAAGCAGCAAAGATATGAGAAAGAATATTAAGGTCAAGTTGAACAAGTGGGGCGAAGGGAGTATCGAGTGCAAGCATTGCTTGTAACGACAAGAATCATTCTTGTAAACCTCTCGATTCCGGAAAGGGAGTATGGGAAGCCTAACCATGAGACACAATTATCTCTAGTGAAAGTCAAAGATACTAGCTAAGGAGAACTTGATCGAGTCTAATAATTGTTGAACATAACTAAAAATTTAGAGAAATAAATTTCCTGGAGATAAGAAATGTTGAACACAGCTAGAGGTCCAGAAATAAGGTAGTTAAGAATACCCTTACTTTTCCATAAAGAACCTGAGGAATATTCACCGAAGCCACGAACTTTGAAATAGCTTACCAAAGCATGGCAAGAGGTTCGATGTATTGGTTAGATATTAAGAAATATGGAGAATCTCATATGCTCACTAATCAATTGGAAAATGATCGGCCGAGTAAAGATCTTCATAGTTAAGCCAAATAGAATCCCCGATGATACAAAATAGTTACAGCATAATACGAGGATTATAAAGCACCCACAAATCATGTGGTCTATAATAAAATCCCAAGTTTAAGGGGATTCGAGGACGAATCCTATTTAAGGGGGAGAATTTGAAACGACCGGGAATTCCGACTACTGACATGCTGTGAGACAAGTGTCACATAATATAAATTATGATTGGAAACATATACCGTCGTGAAATGACTATCGGAATATTATTCAAGAATCTGATATTAGACGTTACGATGTTCCACTACGGACAGCCCATGGTATTTGGGCCGTAACTTTTTCATAAGAACTTCAATTTTTATGAATTTTATATCGTCGGAGAGCTGAGATCGAGATCAACGACTTTTGTGTTGAACATTTTTCTAAATTCAGACCAGAAATGAGTTAAAAATGCAGAACAAAAATTTGGATAAATAGTACTTGGGGCCATTCTAGAAAAGTCTCAAAGTTTCTACCAATTTCCAAACTTTCATCTACCTTTGACAATTTCAAATAAGCCCAAGTATAAAAAAGGGGTTACTATTAACATTTCACAAAATTGGAAAGAATAGAAAATAATATTAGTATATGTTCATGGTTAGAGAGTCAGAAGCTTATGGGGTTAGTACAGTCTATCCCATGCCGATAACATCTCCCGAATCAGGAATGTTACATTATTCATGTAATATAATAAGAAAATATCGAAGAAGTAAAAGCTTCATTACTTATCTATTGTGTGTGTAACATCCTACCAGAAGCATGAAGCTACTAGCATGAGACGGGAATAACACATCTCTTTGAGCCTCAATTCTAATGAAAAATGAAAATTGGACTACCTGAAACACAGTCCAGCACCAAAACGACATGTAATACACATCTGATACGCAAATAGGACCTCTGATTCCAACCCAAGATATATAAATTCTCAGCATCAATACTCAAGGACTATGTGCCTATAATTACTCATAAAAATCAAAACTTCTATTTACATAAATAAAATAGCATGTGTTGCACGATTCAAAACATAAGTAATATAACTCCTAAACTTCTACGACATTTCTCATGACTCTAGAGTGGATGATTGCAGCTTGAGTGATCCGTCATCTCGAGCATGACTTCCCAAAAGCTTGTGTGGCTAACCGATCTGGTTACCGATCTGTAAATTAGACAACTGTTATGGTGTGAGTTATAAAACTCAGTAAGTAACCACATTCATACCATATATAAACAAGAATAGTATATATGTACCTTGTATAGTTTAAAATGTTTTTTTAATAATAAATCAAGCACTAATCCTTTATACGAACAACCATTTGAACGATTGTCATCCAATTTGTTGGGGTCAGATCATGGAGGCGCAGTGGAAGGAGCGCTGTTCGGGAGAAATCGTAGTTTAAAATTTTTAAACTTATGAATAAATTATTCAATATCAAATATTAATAATTCATTCCTATTTCACCTAAACTTATTTATTCGATATCATATAATGACATAAATAATATAGAAACACCGCGAAACTTTTGCGAAAAATTTTTTTCCGCAAAATAGTATAAAATGCGTTTCCGGCCGAACCGACCGACCAATGCTCATGGGGACTGGCCAGGTCAGCCCTAAAAATATTTGGACAGTTGTTGGCTGCCCGAACAGTGCCCAGATCACTGTTTGGGCAGCCGTTAGCCGTTACCGGGTAACGCCGTTTTCGCGTATTTTCACTCCGAAATAATTCTGATAAATATTTTTCTAGGGAAATTAAAATAAACTAATTTATTCTAATTACTCAATTAATAAAAACTGAATTTTTATTGAAAAATCAGATTTATCATTAATTGCTATGAGACCCCAAAGTTTTACAATTTAATCATTTTGGTCTTTAAATATTTAAATACAAATTTAATTGATTCCAAATCAATCCCAAAATAATTTTTACAATTTTGCAACACAAACCAGAAACTTTCCAGAATTTCCGAAAATACCCAAAATTTTCCAGATTTTACGAAAACAGCCTAGATTTTGTATTAATTGAAATTTGGCCCAATTTATTCAAAACACATCAAGATCAAATCCAATCAATCCCAAATTTGACATACATCAAATATAAATCAAATTATATCATATATATGAAAAGCCCCAAAATTTGAATGGGTTAAGAACCCTAATTTCACAAATTACTCAAATTGGACAAGTTACATTAAATTGAAAAAATTCAACACTTTAATCAATCAATTACCACACAAATCAAGTCTCACCATCATGAAATTAATCAAGAACAATTATAGGTTAATTATGAATGGCTAATCAACTCTAGAATGACAATTTAGATTACAAATTAATCTTATAAGCTTGATTACACTAATAAGCTTATAAGTTATGCATACATGCAAATCACATCCAACAAGCTTTAAACACATATAATTACAAACCCAAAGAGTTGAGACATCAAATTAGCAACACAAATTGAAGATAAGATAAATAGAAACAATTTCCATGTAGAAGAAAGTTTGAAAAACTTACAAAATTTCCATGTTTTTGCCTTTGTTTTCTTTCTTTCTTCCACCATTTTCTCTCAACTCTTTGTAAAATATTTATATAACTTGTCTAAGTGTTCAAAATGAAACAAAATAATTTTTTTTAAATAATAACACCATTTTCGAAATTCACAAAAATAAAAAAAATTATTAATTTTTTGTTTCAAATTAATTGGTACATATTTTGCTAAATTAAAGTTAACACTTTAACTTTAATAAAGCAAACAAAATGTGTTCCAATGGTATCATACCATTTTCAAGCTTTAATAAAGTAAATCATTATTAAAAGATATTTATTTTATAAATAAATTTAATTATTTAACAATTAAATAATATAAATATAAATATAAATATCTTAAATATATGTATTTATTAACAATAAATATCTCAAATACATATATTAATGATTTATATCAAAAAACACAATTTGATATTTTATTAATGTGTATTTAATAAAATCAATTATCAAATACAATTACACATTAATTCGAAAATGTCGTTAGGTCCCGATTGCATGTATTTTTCGTTTAACCATCAAACGAGGTATAAATAATCAGAATTATTCATAACAGTTGCCCTAGTACTCTACGAGTATATTTCATTAGTGAGACTCTCTAGATTCAGGCATATCCGTCACGAAATCCAATTTCGTGTCCATAATTCACCCACCCGTAAATTATGACGACCACGGATAAACTCGCTGAATCATACAGGTCGAGGTCACTGCATACGTATAATCCCTCCGTCACAGGTATCCGAATTATCCCAGAGATATAGATATAGACGTCAAATCTCGATAGGAATAATCCCGTCGACATATCTATTATCAATCTCTAATAACATTCGGAACTCACTTCCGAAGTATATATGGCCATAGATTTAACAGATTGCTAATCACATGATGGACTACCTATGCTCTGTACACAGAACTGACGGATCCTTTTCTGATACACACAAGATATCATGAGCATGAGTCCACACCCAAAAAAAAGGCGGAGGTCTGATCTAAATAGATCGGTGACTTGACTGCCATCTAAGTGTGGAGGATAACCTCAATATCCACAGTGGTATCTCAAGTCAAAGAATCACTATGCTACTCAACCCGAGAAATTCCTATTGACGTTGGTGTACCATCTATTAGGAAATCTTCAGTGAGTCGTTCAATGTTTATCAAATAAACACCTACACGTCTATACGAGTCTCCCAAGACTCATGGTTCATTGGGATAAACCATTGGACCTAGTCCGATATACGACATGTACTGTTCTCAGTGAATTTTACTAACCGATCGGTGTCAGTAAATCTTGACCAGTAACTTAATTTAAAGATATACAACTTATAGTGACACTTCCCAATGTCAATTACAAGCTATGTTGTAACTGCGCACTACGTTGTAAATCCTGGGGTCTTTGTCTAATATATATACATATCACTAAACCAGATTTAGTTTCAATCTAATCGAAATTAGATCGAATACGTATATCAAAGACAAGAGGTGCTACCATTTAAATTAATAATATCAAGGAAAAAGGTATTGCTCGTATTCATGAATCAGACATAAATACGATCCGGATTGGCGCTCTGAGCGCCAACCCTAACAATTTCTCCCACTTGCTCTAGTGCCAATCCATGGTATCATATACACATCCCAATGTGTATCACATACGCATGGTCCTCAAGAACTCACCTAGCGCTCAAGAGGTAGGTAAGAGCAAGTAAGCTCGCTATGACATATTGAGTTTGTCTAACAAACACAATCATTTTCCTTAGTATGCATCATTCATATTTTTATAGAAACAAAGTTCTACATCGATATGACTTAGATGCCATATCAACATTGTGCTTCAACTACTAAGTTGTCTAAGTATTTACGGATCAAATCCAAAATACTATGTACAACCGCAAACACAATACTAATAACAAACTTCTAATGTGCGAGGTCACTATGCAACTTCATAAGTCAATACTTCATAAGTTGCAACTAATTCTACACATACAGTAGAATCATCCATGACACTCTCACTGCATCTTTTCTGACTCATTATGACGTAGACTGTCATCATAATTAGACTCAAAACTAATCTGACCCTAATGGTTGCAGATTTATTCCCTATTAATTAAAAACTCATTCTTAATATCTCAAAGATAATAAAGAACATGTTTTAAAGACCATCTTCTGGTCTAGAGGATATCAAAATAACTCGTAACAATTATGATTAAATTGATATCTCTAATCGTACTTAATATAATGTTCATTATGCCATCATCCTATTATGCATAAAATTGACTAGATATTCTAATCAATTTCTCTTTTGACAAGGAATTATCCTTTACGAAAGATGAATTTTATATATGTTATAGACACACTAACTGTCAAACAGTTTTACTAACTGTCATACAGATAGTATTGCAGTGTCCTTTATTAGATCATATCTAATGCACGACTAATGTGAGCATCTCTCAAGTCTCTTAGTTGTATATCATATATATAAAAAAAACTTTATATCGAATATAATAGAGACACCAATCCCACTGTTTTCATGGAGAAAATAAGACTCAGGTAAATCTTTTACCTCATTAACATCTCATTATTACCTTAATAATGATAATGTCATTAAGATGTAAAATACTAGAAAGAAATTTGTACGCTCCCACTAACCCTTCTATCTCTTATGTATTCTCCATGCTTTGATAAAATCAGACAATCTGACTGATATCAAAATTAGAAAACATAAATTTCCAGAAAGCTCATCCGAGTCTACATTAGGCTCTATAAGCTAATATACTAAATTGTAATCTTAGCATAATACAAACTTCAGGGCTATTCCAAAACAAACTCTTCAAACTAAGAAATCACAATGGATCTCTTATCTGAAGAAATCATTCAGAAATGCCATTTTATATTCTTTAGCTAAAATGTACAATTTAATATCATCATTAACCAACAGATCTTAAATTATTCAATAAGTGCGACTAGAGACAATTTTTCTCAGAATCTACAATAGATCGCTGAATATAACTTTTCTCACTGTCATACTATAAGGTCAAACCTTTAATAAGCTCATTGTGCTTTTCCTGCGTAAACCATTTGCACATTTTATGTATGTTTCATAACTAAAGCTCAATCAAGTTCCAAAATTGATCGTAGTAAGCTATGAACAATCTTAGATCTATGGTTTAATGTTAATTTCCGGAATCGATATCAAATATCGTTCCTACTATAATTTATAGGATAACTTTCTTTGATAAGAAAAGAACAGAACCATTAAGTATCAAAACTTTGCGAATGATTCTGACATCCTATAGCACTTATATGGAAGTAATTAAATGGTATTTTCAATTTTATTAATTATGTAGTTCCATTTATAGCTTATCACCGTATTTGACTTCAATAAGTCAAGTCTTTTCTACAATAGTCAACCCTCCAATGTTACACACTAAATAATAAACAATTTTATTACTTGAGATCGTAGAAAATATATTTTATTAAATAGAATACAATATTCCATTAAATAAAATAAATGATAAACTTCTACTCGTACCTCCGAGGTGCAAGTACAGTTCAATTATATCCTATTAACAAAAGAAAGATTCAAATCTCAAACATTTCAATATTCAATTTTTCTACTTATACACATCATATACGTAACTGTAGAAACTATGGAACCTAAATTAAAAGGATGAATAAGTGTTACTGGAGCATAACCCCAAGAGTATTGAAACTAATTCGGTAACACTCAATATCCACCGAATCAAATCGTATAAGATTCGATTTCTTCCATTAATCAATTCCATCAATATGGAATCGTGGAAGAATAATATTGATGTAAGAATTATATTCTTCGAATAACCTTAGAACTAATTGCCATTAATTCATATGTTTGATCGTATCAAACATCTTTGAACAATTCAAAGACTCACGATGAATTTTAAAGATACAATTTTCAAAACTTCAGATCGAATATCTTTGAACTAGTCAAAATATTATATCCGCGTTTCATCAGAAACACGTAACTAAGTCACGACAGTTCATTGACTAAGTTACGAAATACAGAAAACTACCTTAAGCAATTTACAATTCATTAAATTACATACATCCAATGTATCAATTTAATAAATTTTTCTGGTCAAATGACAGTCATTGGTTAAATGAGATTTAGTCACCTTCCTGAATACAATATTCATTAAATGGATAAGGATATGTGCTGTGATCTCATATCAGACCATCATTTACCATATGGAATAAGTATCCAATAATTAAGTGATAAAATGTCATAAAATAATGTTCTAAGTTATTTACTTAACCGAATATTTTTCTTAAAGTTTATCTATTCGTTAATGACACTACTAGTCATTTTAAAATATGTAACAGTTGTTTACAAAGAACAAGTAACTATCAAACAGTCGCAAGTTCTGATATCAAATATCGAAACAATCATTCAATAATATTTGAAAAAACTAGACGGGAGATCTGATATCCAATATCTACAGTTGTCGTATTGTGAAAATCAATATTTTCTATACATAACTATATGCATATTCTTTCTTTAGCTTTATTATTTACTTTCAAATTATTTACAATATTTGTAAATAATCGAAAAACAAATAGTGTCTGACACGTGACCTTTGAATGTCACTAAAGCCAAGAAACGTCATTATTAGATAAACAAATACCTAATGGGGTTTTCTCAATGCCAGTGAAGAATTTCGAGACATGAACCAATTCATGTCAATCTTTACTGCATAAGAAACTATTTTGTCTAGAAGGATTATATCATTATTTATTATAATCTAGAACCTATTCTAGAAATCTGCAACCATAATTGATGTCAGAAAATATATATAATATGCATACAGTGGATAAAAGTTTAATTCTATCAAACTAATAGAATAAGGAACAACATGAGCGATAATTTACATAATATATTACACACCGCATAAGTTAAGGATTTTTAACCTAGCAGTGCCTCCCACTAATTTATGTAATACTGTAATCCCCAACGGAAACGAGAATTCAATAATTAAATTGAATTCCATAATGGGAAGTGGACCCCATGAATATATTTCGACTCACATCTTTGGCACGTTCTCGCCTACGTATATTCATTAGGTAGACAACTCATTGTCAATCACACTCATTGTGACTTCTGGGTTCGGTCCTGATCGTTTCTCGTTATGACAGCTTTGGCACGTTCATAAGGAGGCGTATCAAGGTTAAACTTGTCAATGACAAACTCAAGCTACCGATGTAGTCCTGACATCTTTGGCACTTCAGGATTTCCACTTTCACTTGAATTTGTCTCTTATCATATAAGTTATACTGGTGTAAATGAACTACCTTAACCATAACTGCACAGCTTTGGCATGTTACAACCATAGCATCATGAAAACATTTACATCTGTATTGACATGGCAGACGAAGAAACAAGTATTCTTAATACTAGTCACTTTCTTAAAACCTTATTGAAATCGGGGATTTTCCAAAAAATATGCTTTTACTTTATTTAATAAAATTAAACAAACACATGCATGTATTAAGTAATGATTAAACTAAACATTGAATTTTAAAGGGCTAATCATATTGGGTGTCCAGGATCAGACTCGCTCTGATTCCATTTTGTTGGGGTCAGATCAGGGAGGCGCAGCGGAATGAGCGTTGTTCGGGAGAAATCGTAGTTAAATTATTCAATATCAAATATTAATAATTCATTCATATTTCACCTAAACTTATTTATTCGATATCATATAATGACATAAATAATATGGAAACACAGCGAAACTTTTGCGATAATATTTTCCTCAAAATAGTATAAAATGCGTTTCTGGCCGAACCGACCGACCAATGCTCATGGGACTGCCCAGGTAAGCCCCAAAAACATTTGGACAGTTCGTGGGCTGCCCGAACAGTGCCCAGATCACTGTTTGGGCAGCCGTTACCTGGTAACGCCATTTTCGCGTATTTTCATTCCGAAACAATTTCCGATAATATTTTTTTAGGGAAATTAAAATAAAATAATTTATTCTAATTACTCAATTTTACAATTTAATCATTTTGGTCCTTAAATATTTAAATACATATTTAATTGATTCCAAATCAATCCCAAAATAATTTTTACAATTTTGTAACACAAACCAGAAACTTTCCAGAATTTCTGAAATACCGAGAAATTTCCAGAATTTACAAAAACAGCCCAGATTTTGTATTAATTACAATTTGGCTCAATTTATTCAAAACACATCCAGATCAAATCCAATCAATCCATAATTTGACATACATCAAATTATATCATTTATATGAAAAGCCCCAAAATTTGAATGTGTTAAGAACCCTAATTTCACAAATTACTCAAATTGGACAAGTTACATTAAATTGAAAAACTTCAACACTTTAATCAATCAATTACCACACCAATCAAGTCTCACCATCATGAAATTAATCAAAAACAATTCTAGGTTAATTATGAATGGCTAATCAACTCTAGAATGGAAACTTAGATTACACATTAATCTTATAAGCTCACACTAATAAGCTTATAAATTATACATACATGCTAATCACATCCAACAAGCTTTAAACACATAAAATTACAAACCCAAAGAGTTGAGACATCAACTGAGCAACACAAATTGAAGCTAGGATAAATAGAAATAATTTCCATGTAGAAGAAAGTTTGAAAAACTTACAAAATTTCCATGTTTTTGCCTTTATTTTCTTTCTTTCTTCCACCATTTTCTCTCAACTCTATTTGTAAAATATTTGTATAACTTGTCTAAGTGTTCAAAATGAAACAAAACAATTTTGTTAAAATAATAACACCATTTTCGAAATTCAACAAAAATAAAAAACAAATTCTTTAATTTTTGTTTCAATTTAATTGGTACACATTTTGCTAAATTAAAGTTAACACTTTAACTTTAATAAAGCAAACAAAATGTGTTACAATGGCATCATGCCATTTTCAAGCTTTAATAAAGCAAATCATTATTAAAAGATATTTATTTTATAAATAAATTTAATTATTTAATAATTAAATAATTAAATAATAAATATAATATAAATATCTTAAATATATGTATTATATTTACAATAAATATCTCAAATACATATATTAATGATTATATCAAAAAACACAATTTGATATTTTATTAATATGTATTTAATAAAATCAAGTATCAAATACAAATACACATTAATTCAGAAATGACCGTTAGGTCCCGATTGCATGTATTTTTCGTTTAACCATTAAACGAGTTATAAATAATCAGTATTATTCATAACAGTTGCCCTAGTGCTCTACGTGTATATTTCATTAGTGAAACTCTCTAGATTCAGGCACATCCGTCACGAAATCCAATTTCGTGTCCATAATTCACCCAGCCGTAAACTCATTAGCGACCACGGATAAACTCGCTGAATCATACAGGTCGAGGTCACTGTATACGTATAATCCCTCTGTCACAGGTATCCGGATTATCCCAGAGATATAGTTATAAACGTCAAATCTCTATAGGAATAATCCCGTTGACGTATCTATTAGCAATTTCTAAATAATATTCGGAAATCACTTCCAAAGTTTACTATTGCTTTTTTTAACAGATTGCTAATCACATGATGGACTACCTATGCTCTGTACACAGAACTAACGGATCCTTTCTTGATACACACAGGATATCATGAGTATGAGTCCACACCCAACGAAAAGGCGGAGGTCTGATCTAAATAGATCAGTGACGTGACTGCCACCTAAATGTGGAGGATAACTCATATATCCACAGTGGTATCTCAAGTCAAAGAATCACTATGCTACTCAACCCGAGAAGATTCCTATTGACGTTGGTGTACCATCTATTAGGAAATCTTTGGTGAGTCATTCAATATTTATCAAATAAACACCTACACGTCTATACGAGTCTCCCAAGACTCATGGTTCATTGGGATAAACCATCGGACCTAGTCCGATATATGACATGTACTGGTCTCAGCGGATTTTACTAACCGACCAGTGTCAGTAAATCTTGACCAGGAACTTAATTTAAAGATATACAACTTATAGTGACACTTCCCAATGTCAATTACAAGCTATGTTGTAACTGCGCACTACGTTGTAAATCATGAGGTCTTGTCTAATATATATACATATCACTAATCCAGATTTAGTTTCAATCTAATCGAAATTAGATCGAATACGTATATAAAAGATAATAGGTGCTACCATTTAAATTAGTAATATCAAGGAAAAATATATTGCTCGTATTCATGAATCGGTCATAAATATGATTCGGATTAGCGCTATCAGCTCCAACCCTAACAAAATTTACTTATACATACCCAGAAACGTACATTGTATTGGTTTCCAAGAAACTACTTAACAATCATATCACAATCGACAATAGCAAATCGATTAAAGATATACTAATATATATATATATATCATAAATGAATGAGAGGAACATCCAAAACATTCTTACGCAAACCATATATTTATTCTGTGATACCGAGCATCAAAATGTGTTCGTAGCTCACTTTAGAAAATATCTAGAGGTAAAATTTTTGACTGAAGAAGGTAATCATAGACAGGTTGAACTTGATGAAGTACAACCTGAGATCAACGAACCAACGGAGGAACCTGAAGTTCAAAAAGATGAAGAACCTTCATTACCCATACTTCGTAGGTCCGAAAAGGTATCCAGACCTCCTGAATGCTTATATTTGATACAAGAAATGAGTCCTGATGTTCTCTTAGTTGAAGAGATTGACCCTTATACCTATAGAGAATCGATGTTAGGCATCGACTCCATGAAGTGGCAAGAGGCCATGAAATCAGAGTTAGACTCTATGCATCTGAATAAAGTTTGGGACTTGGTTCAGCTTCTTGAAGGAATTATTTCTATCGGTTGTAAATGGGTTTACAAGAGGAAGCGCGGGCCTGACGGAAAGGTTGAAACCTTTAAGGCCCCACTGGTAGCTAAAGGTTACACGCAGCGACCTGGTGTCGACTACGATGAAACATTTTCGCTAGTAGCACTGCTAAAGTCTATTAGGATTTTTTATCTATTGCCGCTTACCATGATTACGAGATTTGGCGGATGGATGTCAAAACGGCTTAAAATGGATTTCTTGACCAAGAAATCTATATGGAACAGCCAGAGGGATTTGTATCCAGCGAAAACTCGGGGAAGGTATGTAAGTTTAAGAAGTCCATTTATGGACTTAAACAAGCTTTACAAAGTTGGAATCTTCGATTCGAAGAGATAATCATATTGCCTAGTTTTCTCAAGAATTCGGAAGAATCTTGTGTGCATAAGAAGGCCAGTGGGAGTTATGGTGGTATTTTTAATTCTATATGTTGATGACATCCTGATCATTGGAAATGATATCGGGATCATGCAGGGCGTCAAAGCTTACCTCTGTAAGAATTTCTCCATGAAGGACCTGTGTGAAGCTTCTTATGCCTTAGGCATACAACTCTATCGAGATAGAGAAATGAAGCTTATTGGGTTATCATAATCAACGTACATAGATAAGATCTTATAACAGTACAATTTTGGTAACTGTAAGACTGAAAATATACTGTTCTGACATGGCCTACATCTTTCAAAGAAGATGTGTCCAAAAATAGAAGATGAGAAGATTAGAATGTCTAATCAGCCTTATGCTTCGTGTTTGGGCAGCATCATGTATTTCATGTTATGTACTAGGCCTGATATCAACTTTACAGATAGTGTGACCAGCAGATATCTGTCCAATCTAAGTAATGACCAGTGGATGGCCATTAAACATATCCTAAAGTATCTTAAAGGTACTAAGGATAAGTTTCTGATTTATTGAGGAAATGAACTGCATGTTAATGGGTATATGAATTTGGATTTCCAATCAGATCCTGTTGATAGAAAGTCTACATCAGGATTCATGTTTACCCTTAACGGAGTTGTATTTTGTTGGAAAAGTTCCAAATAGGGGTCCATAGCTGATTCCACCACAGATGCGGAATATATTGCAGCTTCTGAAGCTGCAAAATAAGTTGTTTGGGTTAAGAACTTTATCACGGAATCGGAAGTTATCCCAAGTATCGTGAATCTGATTCCGTTATACTGTGATAATAATGGAGCCATTGCGTAAGGAAAGGAACCGATGGCACATCAGAAGTTGAAGCATTTGGAATTGAAGTACCACATCATTCGAGAGATTGTGTCGCGATGGGACATTATCGAGTTCAAGGTCTCGAGTGAAGATAATATAGCAGATCCGCTTACCAAGGCCATTCCTCCGAATTTATTTGATAAACATGTGAAGTCGATGCGTATCTGATACAATCGATATTGGAAATAGAGCAAGTGGGAGAATTTGTTAGGATTGGTGCTCGGAGCGCCAATTCTTATGCATTTCCCTGTAAATACTTATGTAAAATTTTATTATTAATAAAATAAATAGTTTCTATTATATAACATCTCTTTATAAATGGTAAAGACGAAATTGACCTTAGAATGATTAGTTATGATACAGTTGCAAAAGCGTCACAACTGACATTGAGTTATAACATAATGGTATCATTTCTTTAACCGTTCTTGGTCAAGGTTTACATTACTTTGTCAGTAAGTAAACCCGTTAAGACCGGTATATATCATATATTGGAATCTTGGATTCCAATGGTAGTTTCTTAATGAACCATGAGTCTTGGAGACTCGCATAGACATTTAGGTGTTTATATCGGATAAACACTGAATGTCTCACCGAAGATTCTTAATGGATGCTACACCAACGTCTATAAGAATCTTATCGGGTTGAATAGAATAGTGATTCTTTGACTTGAGATACCATTGTGGATATATGAGATATCATCCATACTTTGATGGCAGTCACGTCACCGACCTATTAAGGTTAGACCTCTGTTTGTCCGTTGGGTGTGGACTGATCCTCAAGATATCCTCTGTGTGTTAAGATAGAATTCGTCAGCTTTGTGTACAGAGCATAGGTATTCAATATGGAATTAGCAATCTGTTAAATCCATAAGCCTGTGGTACAATGTAGAAGTTAGTTGTAAGTGTCATTAAGAGATTGCTAATAGAAACATCGATGTGATTATATCTATAGAGATTTGACATTTACATCAATATATCTGGAATAATCCGGATAATTGTGACGGAGGGACTATATGTATGCATTGACCTCGACCTGTATGGTTCAGTGAGTTTATATGTGTTCGTCATAATTTACGGGTGGGTAGATTATGGACACGAAATTAGATTTCGTGATGGATATGTCTGAACCTAGAGAGTCTCACTAATGAAATATACTCGTAGAGCACTAGGGCAACTTTTATAAATAATAATGATTATTTATAAATCGTTTAACGGTTAAACGAAAGATACATGCATAGGGACATAATGGTCGTCTCTTAATTAATTTGTATTTATATTTAATAAATGATTTTATTTAATACACATTAATTAATTGTCAAATTATGATATTTGACATATATCATTAATATGTTTATATAGATCATTTAAAGTAAATATAATACATATATTAAAGATATTTATATTTAATTGATTATTTAATTATTTAATTGTTAAATAATTAAAATAATTAAAATATAAATATATACCATTATGATAAAGTTAGGAAATGATTAAGTAGTGTAAAATGTTGACTTTTACATTAAAGGTAATGGTTATCATTTTGTATTTTGCTTGTTTAATAAAGATTAAAATTGTAAAATATCTAATTTTACTTACTACCCATTTTTGGCCAAACCCTAAATGTATATAAAGGTTTTATTTTTTTCATTTTCTTCACTTGTTCAAGCCACCAAAAACATAAACAAAGAGAGTTGAGAGAAAAATAGGAAAGCTAAGTAGAAAAGTGAAGAAAACTTTGTGATTAATAAGTTTTCTCAATTTTTTATTAGAAAGAAAAATATTTCTTTTGTTCCTGGCTACAACATAAGTTGTTCACATGTTTTTCTACTCTCTTTAGTTTGTGTTGGAATTATTGGAAGCATGAATGAAATATGTATGCATGTATGTTTATCAAAGTATGCTTATTAATGATTAATAAGAGCACTTTTGATCATTTGATGATCTGGTTTCCATTCTAGAGTTGTTAGGTTACTCAATGATGACCTAGAATTGTTCTTGAGTTGTTTCAAAGTGGTGAGACTTGTTTGGTGTTGTAGATATTAGATTAAAGTGTTGGATTTGGTTAATTTTGGTTAATTTGTTAATTTGATTAATTTGAGAAATTATGGTTCTTAACCTCGATCAAAATTGGGGCTTTTCATATATGTGTTGTATAATGATGTATATAAGATATACAAATCATTTGGTGTTGATTGGAATGTTAGTGTCCTAGACATGCCAAGGATCTCTAAGTCATGATTTGTGTATGAATTATCAAGTATAAGTTGCGGAAAAACTTACAATGATCGGATGAAGTTCAAAACTTTCTTTGTTGGATGTAGAAGCTCCAAGCCTTAAATTGAATTCCAAACTCAAGGTTGAGTTTCCCTATCACCTTGTTTGACTCCAAAAGTGCTAGCTTTAACAAATTTTTGCAACAACAAATTTCCTTGGAGAAGAGATACAATCGGCCATGGTGAGATGGAAAGGAAAGAGAGAAGTGTGAATAGTAACTTTCAAAAAGTATGCGTGTTGTGTGTTAAAAGTTGTAATAAATATAAGCCAACTACATCCATCACTAATAGTGACATGTGATGTAAGTGAAGTGGGTCCCACCACTTTCAAATTCCAAATTTGAGTTGGCTTACAAAACACACTTTGGGCCCGGGTTTGTTTAATCCGATTAAACGAATTTTTCCGTAGCGACGTAATTAAATCCAATTTAATTAAATAATAATACCTAGCAAAATTATTACGAAAGGCGATTACGAATTAATTCCAAATGAATTCGTTCGCTTGAATTAAAATCCAATTTTAATTCCGTATTGAAATCCAATTTCAATTAATATATCCGATATATTATTTTAGCCCAATTAAATAAATCAAATAGTAAAATCCAATTTAACTATTAAATTTACTTTGTCGATTAATTCCAAATTAATCGCGTTCTCTCTTCTAGATGAATTTAATCCCAGATAAATTCTTACCGCAATTAATCACAGATTAATTTTCTCTCTCATAATTAATCCCAGATTAATTCTTGTCGTAATTAATCCCAGATTAATTCTTACCGTAATTAATCCCAAATTAATTTTCTCTCTCGTAAGTAATCCCAGATTAATTTTGTTCGAGTCAAATATCATCGGTGAATCTTTGGGAAGCGGCCCAAGAGATTCCTGGATATGTTGGCAATAAATACGATTGTCGGACTATCCGAAGTGTGCATACCGCGTACCACGTTCTCACCGATTTACAAGACATGATTCGCTTCTAGCAAAGCACCATGCCTACCCAATTCTCCAGAAATATTCAATGAGGAATATATAATCTGTATCAGGCATAATATACTATGTATTGCGTCTTACGATCCAGTATCGGATGTCACATGCTAGGCCTAGGGCTGGAATTGTGTCTGCCCCGTACGAAGCATATATCGGATCACTTACAACTAGTCTCTGTAATCGGATAATGATGACATAGTCATACTATCCCGATACCTGCAACATTTAAGAGTACTAGTCATGTATCATGCGTGATCATCATCTCCATATGACTGAAGTGATACTTCCATCTTGACATCACACCCAATACACTACGATTCTTAGTAAACCGAGAAGAGGCGTACACAGAACCTGTTAAAGCTCCGGACGACCAAAAGCAAAGTATACTGATTGTCGCAAGGATTAGCGATGCAAGTCTCAGGTTAGGACCACATACACCTACCCTGATTCAGATTCCCATATACACATAGTCATAATACCAAAGGGACTCTGAGGGGTCTATCATGACCGAAGTTGTTCCCGGTCCAACGGCTAACAGAACCTCATATCACACTTACATAAGTATCCAATACTTAAATATATGAGAACTATGTCGTTAAGCTTCCATAACGCGCACAAGTGTAATACTAGTCTATTTCGTATTATCGATGTCCAGTCTCGATAATACTACGACTATGGATATTTAATGATTAAACCTTTCGTGGATTAATATTGTCTCATATCTTATAAACCGGTATTAATCATATGGACTTTTATCATTTATATATCCAAGTAATCCAATTATAAAATGATAAAAGAGCAATTTCCTTTGTCACATAGTTAATTTGTACAAAAATACCATGTCTTTTACAAATAATGATGCTATGGGTCATAATTATCCAACAATCTCCCACTTGGGCTATAGCCAATCACTCAAGTGTCCAACACCTGAACTATGTACGGGTCACTCATACTTATGCTGAGATATCACTTTCGTCAGTGGATATACAAGGTTATCATCTGAAACGATCTTTTCGATCTTCAAATCACCACGATGTGTGATCTCACGAATTAGATGAAACCGTCGAAGTATATATTTGGATCATTGGTGAGACTTTGGTTCCTTAGCCTGTGTTGTAGCCCAGCTCAACTGCTAACAGAACTACTCCTAATCCAATTAGAAATTTTATAGATCCAAAATGCTTCTTTTGCTGCCTCAGCCACAGCAATGTATTCCGCTTTTGTTGTTGAATCGGCAACAATAGCTTGCTAGGAAGATTTTCAGCTCACTGTTCCGTTGTTCAAATAAAATATGTACCTTGATTACGACTTACAGTCGTCTTTATCAGTTTAGAAACTTGTATCGGTGAACCCAGTCACCTCAATTTCTCCATCTCCATATACTAAGAAAGCATCCTTAGTTCGTCTAAGATACTCAAGGATGTTCTTAACATCAATCCAGTGACCATCACCTAGTTCGGCCTGATAATGACTGCAGATGCTCAAATCATATGAGACATTAGGTCGTGTACATGTTTGTCAATGTACAAGTTCTCGGAGAGTGCCAACAACTTTTAGATCTATCCCAGTAGATCCTTATTCCTAGAATAAAGGTTGCCTCTCCCAAGTTTTTCTATGGAGAATTTTAGTGAAAGCCAAGCTTTCACCGATTCTAGTATAGGAATGTCATTGCTAAAAAGAAATACATCATCATTATATAGGACAATGAATGTCAGTGCGTTTCTACTAACCTTCTTATATACATAAGAATCATCTTCGTTTTGAATGAAATCATATTCTTTTATGATCTCATCAAAACGTTGGTTCCAAGAACGCGATGCTTGCTTCAATCCATAAATGGATCGGTTTAACTTGCAAACCTTGTTTGCATCTTTTGGCACGAAAAAACCGTCAGGCTGTTGCATATAAACATCCTCCAAAAGGTTTCCGTTAAGGAAAGCGGTTTTGACGTCCATCTGCCATATTTCATAATCGAAATATGCAGCAATTGCAAGCATTATCCCAATAGATTTAATCATGGCAACAAGTGAAAAAGTTTCGTCGTAATCGATACCATGTCCTTGACGATACCATTTCGCTACAAGCCTAGCTTTGTACGTTTGTATGTTGCCTTCCATGTCTATATTCCTTTTGAAGACCTATTTACAACCAATAGGTTTAACGCCTTCTGGTGCATCAACCAGTGTCCAAACTTGGTTGGTATACATGGAATCCATTTCAGACTTCATGGCTTCCTGCCATAAAGCGGAGTCGATACCTTGTATCGCTTCCTCATACATAGCCGGTTCATCTTCCTCAATAAGATTAAAATCTACATGAGGTAAGATCAGAAACCCATACCTCTCAGGTTATTTTCTGACTCTCTCCGACCTATGCGGTTCTTGTGTATTAGAAGATTGTGGAACAGTCTCATCCTTGATGAACTGTTGATGTTCCGTGAGGGGGTCAATGCCAGGAACAATATCACTCTGATTTTCATCGAGTTCTACTTTCCTCTCACTTATCACTACATCTACGTCTTCCATTTCAAGGAAAATTGCATGAAGAGCAACAAATATTTTGTTCTCTTGTGGGTTGTGGAAATAATATCTTTTGGTTTCCCTAGGATAACAAATTACAAACAGGCACTTATCCGATTTGGGTTCTAGTTTGGTACCATCCAAACGTTAAACATATGCCCAGCATCCCCAAATCTTCAGGAATGAGAAATTCAATTTCTTCATATCCATATTTCATATGGAGTCTGTCCAACAGACTTTGATGGAACCTTATTCAAAATAAGCATTGCACTGTTCAATGCGTATCCCTTGAAGGAAATTGGTAGCTCAGTGCGACTCATCATTGACCTTACCATGTCCAACAAAGTTCAGTTTCTCCGTTCGGACACACCATTGAATTGAGGTGTTCCAGGAGGAGTCCACTGTGAAAGAATACCATATTCTTTCAAGTAATTGAGAAACTCATTGCTCAAGTATTCTCCACCACGGTCCGACCATAATGTTTTAATACTTTTACCGTTCTGTTTTTCTACTTCGTTTCGAACCTCTTTGAATTTCTCAAAATTTTTCGACTTGTGTCTCATAAGACACACATAACCATAATACGATGCAACATCCGTAAAGGTTACGAAGTATTTATATCCACCTCTAGACTGGCTAGACATGGGCCCACATGTGTCACTATGATCGAGGGCTAACAGCTCGGTGGCACGTACATATTTACCGCTAAAAGGCGTTTTAGGCATTTTGCCTAATAAACAAGATTCGCATAAGTCATATGAATGAGGATCAAATCCGTCCAAGTATCCACTCTTTAAAAATGTGGATATACGAGTCTTATTAATGTGTCTTAGACGAAAATGCCATAAATAAGTCTCATCTGATTTACTCAATTTGAGCCTTTTGTTTGTCATGTTATATGTTTGAGATTCATTTATATTCAAAATATAAAGACCATTATTAACATATGATGTACATATCAAAATGTCATCTTTATATATAAAACACCCAGTGTTCTAGAATACAAAGGTATACCTGCATCGGGTTAAACTAAATATAGAGATGATGTTTCTAGTCAAACTAGGTACATAATAACAGTCACCTAATGTAATTACATGCCCCAAGGGCAGATACAAAACATAGGTCCCAACGGCCAAAACAGTGACTCCCGTCCCATTTCCGACTCATAGGTCGATCTCGCCTGAAGCCAGTATCCTGCTAATCAGCAGATCCTGCATACCAGTATATATGTGAGTACCATATCTAGAATCAAAAATCCAATTTTTAAAACTAGTAGTGGACATGTTTATAACAAACATACCTGAAGCCGGAGCCTTGCCCGTCTTCACTTCCTTCAACTCCGCCTTGTACTCACGGCAGTCACACTTCCAGTGACCCCGTTTGCAACAATATAGTCAGACGTCTTGGGATATGTCCTTCGTATCCATAGAAGACTTTGATTATTTTCCCTTGCCCTTCCTTTTATTCTTCTTCACACCTCCAGAAGCCTTCGGCCAAGCCTTGGCCTTTTGAGATGTCGAAGTAAGACGCGCCTCGCGCTTCTTTCCTTTCAGAAGCTCTGGCTCTGCCTCCTTGTGTATAGCCATCAACTCTCCAAGAGTCTTCTCTTGGTTTATCATGTTGTAGTTTATGATGAACTCGCCCCATCAGTCGGGCAGATACTGTACGATCAAATCTAAAAAAGTCTCAGCCTTGAAGGTTATTCCCAGCTGACCTAGCTGTTTGATGTCAGCCATCATCTGTGACACATAGTGCTCGAAAGATGTACCCTCTGACATACGTGAGCGAAAGAGCTTCTTTTACAATTTGTACTACTGAGATCTAAGGTTAGATCTATGAAGATCCTTCCATTTCAACATCATACTATAAAGATTCAATCCTTTGTTCTGACGACGAATTTGAGGAGTCATTGCCTCGCTGTTTTGGGCTGTTGTTTGCTCTGTTTTCACTATATTTTCTGGTCGTTGTCTTTGGTTGTTGTTTGCGGTATTTGGGGTGCAGTTTGGGGACTGTTTGTGCGGTGGGGTTTTGGGGTGCAGTTTATGCGGCAGTTCAAGGCAGTTTTCTGGTCTGTGTTTTACGGTGAAAGAAGGCAATTTTCTGGCCAGTTTATGCGGTGATTTATGGGCAGTTTGCTAGGCAATTTTTGCAGTATATAGTGCAGTTTTCTGGACAGTTTCTGTGGCAGTTGGTGCAGTTTTCTGGGCAATTTTCAGTAATTACTGGGTAGATTTCTGGGACTGTTTTCGATGGACTGGTTGGTGTAGTTTTGGAGCTGTTTCAGGGCAGTTTTTTTGGGATAATTTTCGGTGGTAAAAGGGGACTGTTTTGATGGTGTTTCATGGTGGGATAAGGGTTGTTTGCGGGACTGTTTAGGGTGGTTTATTGCTGTGTTTTTCGGTGATGGAAGAGAGGGTGTAGGAGGGCATGAAGCTTAGGGCTATTACCTTGTGTATTGCCGTGAATGAGCTAAGAGGTCTAAGGGTTTGGTTTGGGTGTCTTTTTATAGGATAGAGTTAGGGCTTTCCTTGTACGGGAAGGGAATAAATCATGTAATTATGGAGGATATCTTTTAATTAGTGTGTTATAAGGAAATGATCTCTCCAATTTAGGGAGGTGATTTGTTTTAGTTTAGGAAATGGATTTATGAGATTTGATTTGCTTTCTTTAACTTGGGAAGGTGATTTGATTTGATTTCTTTAATTCGGAAAGGTAATTTGTTTAGATTTCAACATGTGTTTAATGTGTTAAATATTATTTTGGAGGGATTTAGTGGCTTGGGCATGTGATTGGAGGGCTTGTGGGCGTGTGTTTTGTTCTTTTTGGTGGCCTTGGTGTGTGGGCTTAGTGTGTGCCTTGGTGTGGATTGTGGGGTTTTGTGCCAAAGATGAATTTTATAACAAAGATCCAACGAGCGAACCCCAAGCTAAGCAAACGAATCAAGTCCAACAAGGTATCAATTTCTGAATTTTCCATTCCGACGTCTGTTTCTCACGACTTCCGCAACTTAAAGGGTAGTGCCTCCATACGACGCTCATCATCGGGACTTATATGCAAAAATGCAGTGATTACGGTCGCCCCCACTTTGATGGGATTTGTGCAGGTGTGACAATGACAATCCTATCAAAGTTTATGCAATGCATTTTTAATTACCTGGCTCGCCAGCTGCCGCCTGACTTGCCTGTTGCTTCGAACTGAGTTGATCTGTTGGTGAGGTGTTGCGACCCCTTGAGGTTCATCCCTGCAAGATGCTTCGATCTCTATGAATCACTACCGAACTGAACTGACATGGTGGCGAGGTGCTTCGACCACTGAGCTTTGTTCCCGAACCACCGAGTGTGGGCTTTGTTCCCGAACTATGCTGATAAGTTGTGGTCCCCTTCCAAACCTTGCTCCATTCCCAGAGTGCCATTCCCGGCATGCTAAACCTCATTCCCGAGGCATCGCGGTTGTGGGCCTCGACCCATGCTCCATTCCCGGAGTGTCATTCCTGACATTTGATGTGGGCCTCGACCTTGGGACTCATCCCAAAAACTACTGATGATGTGGGCCTCGACCCTGGGACTCATCCCAAAAACTGCTAATGATGTGTGGGCCTCGACCCTGGGACTCATCCCCAAATCTCCTAAGGATATGTGGGCCTCGACCCTGGGACTCATCCCCAAAACTGCTAATGATGTGTGGGCCTCGATCATGGGACTCATCCCCAAAACTACTAATGATGTGTGGGCCTCGACCCTGGGACTCATCCCCAAAACTGATACTGATATGGGCCTCGACCCATGCTCCATCCCTGGAGTGCCATTCCCAGAATACTGAACCTCTTCCCTGAGGCATTGCTAATGTGATGGTTCATTCCCGAACCATGCTGTATGAGAAATGGTAGACTGGTCGCCCCCAGTCTCGGTTTATTCTTCTGTTCTTTGCTGCTTTTATTATGTCAAGGTGGATCTCCTGATGTGATGTTACATACCAACCTGATATACTACCTCTCACGAGATAAGAGTGACGCTATGGGTATCCTATACCCAAATATATGAGAACTATACCGTTATTCCCTCACAACGCGCACAAGTGTAATACTAGTCTTTTACGTATTTATTGATGTCCAATCTCGATAATACTCTGACTAGGGATATTTAATGATTTATCCTTCATGGACTGATACTGTCTCATATCATTCTCAATCCAGGAACAAATCATAAGGACCTCCTATCATTTATATATCTTGGTGATCTAATCACAAATGATAAGAGTGCAATCTCCTTTATCACATAGTTAATTTGTACAACAACACCATGATCTGTACAAATAGTGACGCTATGGGTCATAATTGTCCAACAGGCTAGTATCCTCTTTATTGTCTTTTTGGCTACCTCAATTGCCTTATTCGCTTGTGGTCGGTAAAGTGACGACTTGTGATGTCTTATCCCATACCTCTATAGCATTTCCTTTGTTTATCCTTGAAACTGGAATCCGTTGTCTGTTACTACGTGATGCGGCATCCCATATCGACAAATGATGTTCCGGGCTATGAACTTTGCCATCTTCTTTGCTGTGACGTTGCGAAATGACTCGGCTTCCACCCATTTTGAAAAGTAGTCTACTGCCAACTACTATGATCGATGTCTATTCGATGCGTGCGATCAACTTTCTCTGATCATTCAATTCCCCATGCTGAGAAAGACCACGGCTCTGACAGCCCGTGCAACTATGTATGCGAAAAATATTTCAAGTTACCAGTGCGCTTGAAATATGACAATGTTTTACCAGCTTCGTACATCAGCTTCCATGGTCGACCAGTAGAAGCCTTGCCTTACTAACTATCTTGCGAGACAAATTCAGTCTATTCATGTGCGTGTCCCATACTCCGGAATGTAATTCTTCCATTGTTTTCTGAGACCTCTTCCTTCCTCAGACACTTCAGTTGATGCCATTTGCTTGTCTCATTGTAAAAGTTCTATTTTCAACTCACATACTAAAGACCCAACTTCTGGATGGCTATCCTGTCATTTCTGCTTGCTTCTTCTGGGAATTCCCCCCATTCTAGATATCTTTGATATCGTAATACCAAGTTTTGTTGACAAAATGACCCATAGCGTCACTATTTGCACAGAACATTGTGTTGCTGTAGCAAAGTTAACTATGTAACAAGGAAATTGCACTCTCGTCATTTGTGATTAGATCACCATAGATATATAAATGAAGAGAGGTCCCTATGATTAGTTCCTGGATTGAGATGATATGAGACAGTATCAGTCCACGAAGGATTAATCATTAAATATCCCTAGCCGTAGTATTATCGAGACTGGACATCGATAATGCGGAATAGGCTAGTATTGCACTTGTGCGCGTTGTGAGGGCACAACGGCATAGTTCTCATATATATAAGTATTGGATACTTATGCAAGTGCGATAGGAGGTCGTGTTTCACCGATGGTACGGGAAACAGCTTCGCTCTGGATAGACCCTTCGGAATCCCATTGGTATTATGACTAGGTGTCTATGGGAGGCCGAAATCAAGGTAGGTGTGTATAGTCTTAACCTGAGACTTACATCGCTAATACTTACGACAATCGGTAAACTTTGGTTTTGGTGGTGGGGGATCTTAACTGGTTCTGTGTTCACCACTTCTGGGTTTATCAGAGAGTCGTAGTGTATTGGATGTGATGTCGAGACGGAAGTATCACTCCAGTCATAATGGAGATGATGTCACGCAGGATACGGTATTAGTGCTCTTTTAGTGATGCGCATCCAATCGTGATATTATGACCAGGTCATGAATATCCGATTATAGAGACTAGTTACCAGACATCCGATATGTGTTTCGGACGGGGCAGACACTTATCCAGCCCCAGCCCTAGCACGTGATTATCCGATACTGGGCCGATATGCACAATACATTGTATACTACGCTTGATACAGATCTAGATATTCTTTGATGATATGTCCGGAGAATTGGAAGACTTGGTGCTTTGCTAGGAGTCGACCTTGTCTCGTAAATCGGTAGAACGTAGTACTTGGTACGTACGTGATTCGGATACTCCGACGACCGTATTTACTGCCAGATTATCCGGGGATCTCATGGGTCGCTTCCCGATAATCCACCGATGACGCACAACTCGCACTCTTGATAATCTGGGATTATATAGAAGAGAGAGAAAATTAATCTAGGATTAATAACGGAGATATTTTATCCGGGATAAAATGTCGTCTAAAGAGAGAACGATTAATTTGGAATTAATCGATGAATTAATATATTCGATATATTAAATGAAATTAGATTTCGACGCGGAATTAAAATTAGATTTTAATTCGGGCAAACGAGTTAATTTAGAATTAATTCGTTAGCGACGTAAATAATAATTTCGCTAGGCATATCATTTAATTACGACGCAACGAAAATTCGTTAATTCGGATTAGCGAACCGAGCCCGAGATATTTTTGCGGGCCCACTTTCATTTAAACGTGTGGGGCCCACATGTCAAATCATGTCAAAATTAATGTGATGTGACTTGCTACTATTCACTTTATGAAAGTGAATGTAGATGGAGTGAATTACACTGACTTTTGTAAATGCTTGGAAAGCATTTATGGCATTTAATTTTTATTAATTAAAATGCTTTATTGACTTTTAACATGTAAAATTTGTAAAATTTGAAAATTTAGAAATCAATTTTCATTATTACAACTTCTTCTCTCTCACGTATTAAATCTTTGAATTTCTTTCATCTTTCTCTCTTCAAGCTCACGCCCAAGCTTGAAAAAGCTCACTGGTTTTGGAACCAAAATGGCGTGAATAAGGGAAGCAAGGAGTGGGTTTTTGTGGCAAAATCTCAAGTGCTAGCACACTTACGAGTCTTGCGAAGGTGGTAGGGAGGTTCACCCATGAGGCGGGACTCCATCCGACGAGTTTGGAGCTCGTTTGAGACCCGAAACTGCCAAGCAGTGAGCATGACTGCAGTTGTAGGCGCACCAAGGCAAGTTTTTGTGGCTTGATTTCGTCTCAAATCGACTCAACCGATCAATGTGAGTATTCCGCTACCTCCGTTGATGTATTCACACATTGTTTTCATGTCTTGTTTGATCTTGGGACCTTAAAATAACCAACAATGGCATCAGAGCTAATGTTGCAAGCATGAAAATGTAGGGCTTAAAATTTGGGTAAATTGATTTTGAGCATGATTTGAATAAATTGTTTGTTTGAGTATGCTTATAACATGTTTAATTCATTTTGGTTGGACAATTTGATGAAAAATGATTTGGAATAATTTTCCCCAAAAAATTAGCCATGGCCGAATGTGATGGTTTTGGGATTCTTGGAATTTTTTCATTTTAATTCATTGATGAGTTATAATGATAAAGGATGATGTTAATTTGAAGTCAATTGGATTGAATTTTGAATTGAACAAAATCCCCAATTTCCTTACCTTGGCCGAATGGATATGCCCTAATGTTGTCTTGGTAATTTTGATTTTATGAACATTGGATGTGTATGAAATCATTCGGGAAGTTAATACGTTGTCGATTGTGTAATTATCGGATTGAATTCAAATCGGACAAAATAACCTCCTTGGCCGAGAGCATTGAAGCATGTAATGGGTTTGATTTTTCATTATGTGTGTTGACATGTAATAATGAATTAAGTATGATTAATTGGACTAATTTAGTGTTTTGAAATATTGATTTAGTCGATTAATCATGTAATGCACTTTAGGTAATTAAATTGCGTAATTGGATAGTGTAATTTAATTATTTAGGCTTAATTGGATTTGGGCTTGAATTGTTGTATTGGGGCTATTGGGCTTGATTTATCAAGTTTGGTTTAGGCCAAATGGATTGGATCCAATTGGGCCCAAAACCTTAACCATAAAGCCCAATGCGACTAATGAACCTTTAATGTTTAATTGGGCCTAATGGGCCGAAATTGATTTCTAAGGCATTTTGGGTGATTCCACTATTGGGCTTTGGTTGCCGAAGCCCATGCCTAAAGAAATTAATTGAAGCCCATTAGACTTAAATTAATTGACGTTGGACGTTAATCGGACTTTGAGTCCCGACGCGATTGATTTGGAATTTAAATCGTAAAAGGTTTATTAAATAAAGTGCAATATTTAATTTGGAATTGAATAGTGAATTAGTATTAAATACATGTTAAATTGGATTTAATGATGTAGTTTAATTTAATTCATGAATTCGTACTTTGAGTACTTATTCGCAAAAACGAGTTTGACTCGAACAAAATCAAATCGTTGTTTGAACATTGGATGATCACTTAATTATCAGATTAATTAATTTGATTAGATTGATTGATAGCATGCTTATGTGTGTGAATACGTGGTTGTGTTGAATGAATAATGTATATCGGATGGATATTAGATGGGTGGGCAATTTTAGAAATTGTTGTAATAAATTCGATTTATTAAATTGGACCTGCGTGTCCAGCCTTATCACCTTCTTTCTCTTTGTATTCTCTTCTCACCTATTCCCCTCTATGTATATGAGGTTTCTTTAGAAGTGTAGTGTAACGGGTAGAAGTAGTACAAGTGCTAGCTTGAGTGAGAAAGGGAGAGATTTGATCTAGGATCAATGTGTAAGTATCCATCCGCATATCATTATTATTTTATTTCATACTCGCTTTATTATGTATTTAGAATGCATGTTTAAGGGTGTATGATGATGAGACCTTAACAAAGATAATTAAATTGGTAGCCAATTTGCACGCGAAAAATCCCTCAATCTATATTAAGCAAATATCCTTCCATTGAATGATTCTTGTTCAAGATCCGAAGTGGCATTGGTTTGTTTTTGACCAAAGTCAAGACCTTTGTCAATCAAGGATGTACTTGAATCATGAGAGTTTTGTTATATCGGTGTCTTGTCCAAATCGTGATTTTTATTGGCCAAAGTCAGATCACTTTTTGTCCAATGACATTGATTACGAAACTTCCTCGTCAATGGGTCCCGCTTAACTGGAATCATTAGGTTTGTTTTTGGCCAAAGCCAAGGCCTAGATGATTCAGAGGATAGGGTTAGGAAAATGTATTGGATTATTGACATATATACATATATGTTTCGGACTTGGATGTCCACCTAACCGGATCTAGGATTGGATGAGATCCAATTGATCTGTGAGATCTACCTAGTTAAATAGCATACAGCTTTTTATTGGCCAAAGTCAGGGTTGTGTGTTATTTATAGGATCCTAGCCCACTAGGAAACACGGTTTCCCGAGTACTCCACAGAGGGTTAGAGGCTCGACGAAAAATAGTGGGAGGCAAGTATTGAATTTGCAACATTCGTTCAATACTCGCTAAACACGCTCATTTATATTTTACTCGTCATATTAATCAAAAGTATTAGTTGGACTAATATTTTATGTTGTTTTTAATATATATAGTTGGACTATATACAAACTCATTCAATATATAGTTGATTTTATAATTGGATTATAGTAATCAATATAATTGAATTAAAATGATAGTTGATTTTATAAATGGATTATAGTAATCAATATTAAAATTATAGTTGATTAAATAATTGGATTATTGTAATCATTATAATAAATAGTACCTTATTAAATTGATTAAATAGTTGGACTATTGAAATCAAGAAAGAATTGAAAGGTTGAATATTTAAAATATATAATCCTTGGATTAAATGTTTTAAATGATTTAATTTTCAATTGGGAATTAATAATAGGTTAATTTATTTGATAAAATAACTTATTATGACTAAGCCCATAATTAAGCAAATAGTAGAGCATAAAGTCTTTGGAAGATTTATGTGATGATGACTTTAGTGCTTAATTAATATACTTATAATAAATCTATCTTTAGATTTAAAAGTATTAAAATTGCAATTAATAATTCTTGAAGAATTATTTGACTATTCTAGTGGAGAAAAGTCAAAGTTTGCAATTGGGCATGTAGCACAAGGTGCACATCATTTCGATATTCTAAAACCCAAGTTGGTTTGTGAAATATTGAAAAGATAATTGACATATCCCAAAGTGACTACCATTTGGATATGGAAGACACGAAGGAATTAAAGAAAGGGCGAGGCTCTAACTTTAAAAATATTTGTCAAAGTTATGTTCACTACTAGTATTGAAATTGATTTTAAATACTTAGTGTGGTACATAATACATATATGTATTGACGTTCAGAATCCGCTGTGAGCTGGATACTGGCTTCAAGCCGAGATTTCTCTGCGAATTGGAAACGGGACGAAAGTCGCTGTTTCGACCGTAGATACCTAAGTTTAGGAACTACCCTTGGGGTATGTACTTAAATTAGGAAATGTTATAATGTAACTAGTTTACTAGAGACATTATCTCTATATCAGTGTTTAATCCATGCGGATAAAACCTTTATATTCTAGAACACTAAAGTGTTTCATTATATAAAGTTGATACTGAGATAAATACATTGGATGTAAATAACAGAATTTATATTTTGAATATAAATAAAATCTCAAACATATAAATGACAAATAAATAGCTCAAATTGATTTGATCAATGGAGACTTATTTGTGGCATTGTTGTCTAGGACACAATTAAACAAGACTCGTATATCCACACTTTTGAGAGTGGGTACTAGGACTGATTTGACTATTCAAATAAGGTCTACGAATCTAGTTTATTAGGTTAAATACCTAAAATACTATTTACTTGGTAATAGTAAAAGGGCCACCGATCTGTTAGCCCTATTCATGGTGAAGTAAGTGGGCCCATATCTAGCTAGGCTAGATGTGAATATGAATATTTCGTGACCTTAACGGATGTGACATCACGTTATGGTTATGTGTTTCTTTTGAAGAACACAGATCGGAAACTTTAGAGTTTCGACACGAAGTAGACAAACAGATCGGCTATAGTATTATTCCGCCACGGTAAAACCGTAATGGAAAATACTTAAGCAGTAAGTTTCATACGTACATGAAAGAGTACGGTATTCTTTCAGATGAGGACTCCTCTCGAGACACGTCAGTTAGACGGTGTGTCCAACTAAAACCGAATTTTGTTGGACATGATAAGGTTTATCACGAGTCGCTCTGAGCTACTATTTCCTTCAACAGATATGTATTAACAGTGCAAAACTTATTTAGAATAAGGTTCCATATAAATCTGTTTGACAGATATCATATAGGATATGAACAGGGAAGAAACGAGGTTTCTCATTCCTGATAATTTGGGTATGCCAGGCATAGCGTTTGGATGATACCAAACTAAAGACCCAAATTGGATAAGTGCCAATATAGGTTATCCTAAGGGAAACCTTAAGTATAGTACTTATAAATCCCACATGAGAACAATGTATTGTTGCTCACCATGCGGTTTTCCTGAGAGGAATACCGATATGCAGTGGTCAGTGGGAGGATAGTGATACTCGATGAAAATCGGAGTAATACTGTTCAAGGCACGAAGTCCTTAATGGAACACAAATAGTTCATCTATGATGAATCTATACCATTAATCTTCAAATACACAAGAAACTCGTAGATCGGATAGAGTCAGAAAACAACCTAGGGTATGGGTTTCTGATCTAACCTCATAAAGATGTCAATCTTATGGAGGTGTACCATCCGACTACGTTTGAGGAAGTGATACGAGGTATCGACTCCCTGTTATGGCAAAGTGCCATGAGTCCGAAATGGATTCCATGTATAACAACTATGTTTGGATACTAGTTGTTGTACCACAAGGCGTTGTGCCTATGGTACATTAAACGTCTTCAAGGAAGACATACATGGAAGGCAACATACCAACGTGCAAAGCTAAGCTTTTGACGGAAAGGTATCGTTATCAACATTATGTTAATAACGGTTCAACCTTTTACCTGTTGCCATGGTAAATCCATTTTGAAGATGCTTATTGATAACTATATATTTCATTTATGAAATATGTCAGTTACAAATCAAAATCGCTTTCCTGAAAAGGAAACCTTTTGGAGGATGTTTACAACATCCTGACGATTTTGTATAACCGACAAACAAGGTTTGCGGGTTATTCGATCCATGTTTGGATTGATGCAAGCATAAGGTTCTTGGAACTGTCGTTTTGAAATAATCATAATGGTTTATGATTTGACTCAAAACGAAATAATTCTTGTGTATATAAGGAGGTTAGTGGGAGAGCGCACTGACAGTGAAATTCCCATAGCTATTGTTGAAAGCTTGGCTTTCAATAGAAATTCTCCGTAGAATTCTGGGGAGTAACAACCTTTATTAGAGGAATAAAGATCTACTGGGATAGATTTGGAGTTGTTAACACTCTCTGGGAAATTGTACATTTAAAATGTACTTGTATTGGTGTCTCATACGCTTCAAGCATATGGAGTCACAATCAGGTCAATCCAAGTGACAGTCACTGGATTGAAGTTAAGAACATCTGTTAGTATCTCTGAGAACTAAAGATGCTATCTTTTACTATGGAGAAGGAGAACTTGAAGTGACTGGGATCACTGCTGCAAGTTTCCAAACATTAAATACTGCGGTACTATAAAGTTTGAACAACGGGACAGTGAGCTGGAAATCTTCCAAGCAAGATAACTGTTGCCGAATAAACAACAAATGCGGATTATTGCTGCAGCTGAGGCAGCAATAGAAGTCTTTGGATCGAAATAAATCTAATTAGATTAGATATAGTTCTGTTAGCAGCTGCTGAGCTAGGCGTCAGCACAGGCTAAGGAATTAAAGGTCTCATCGACGATCCAGATATATACTTCTATATCATCTGATTCGTTCGGATCATACATCGTGGCGATGTGATGATCGTATAAATCGCGTCAAACGATAATCAACAAATCCGCTGACAAAACCTTTCCTCAGCAATTTGAGCGAACCGTACATAGTTCAGGTGTAGGACACTTGAGTGACTCGCAATGTGCCAAGTGGGAGATTGTTGGACAAAATGACCCATAGCGTCACTATTTGCACAGAACATGTGTTGCTGTAGCAAAGTTAACTATGTAACAAGGAAATTGCACTCTCGTCATTTGTGATTAGATCACCATAGATATATAAATGAAGAGAGGTCCCTATGATTAGTTCCTGGATTGAGATGATATGAGACAGTATCAATCCACGAAGGATTAATCATTAAATATCCCTAGCCGTTATTATCGAGACTGGACATCGATAATGCGGAATAGGCTAGTATTGCACTTGTGCGCGTTGTGAGGGCACAACGGCATAGTTCTCATATATATAAGTATTGGATACTTATGCAAGTGCGATAGGAGGTCGTGTTTCACCGATGGTACGGAAAACAGCTTCGCTCTGGATAGACCCTCGGAATCCCATTGGTATTATGACTAGGTGTCTATGGGAGGCCGAAATCAAGGTAGGTGTGTATAGTCTTAACCTGAGACTTACATCGCTAATACTTACGACAATCGTAAACTTTGGTTTTGGTGGTTGGGGATCTTAACTGGTTCTGTGTTCACCACTTCTGGGTTTGTGATCAGAGGACAGTCGTAGTGTATTGGATGTGATGTCGAGTGGGAAGTATCACTCTCAGTCTTAGTGATTGGTATGTGGGCAACATTGATACGTCTCCAGTCCGGATCACCCGGTATTCTGCTCTTTTAGTGATGCGCATCCAATCGGGATATTATGACCAGGTCATGAATATCCGATTATAGAGACTAGTTACCAGACATCCGATATGTGTTTCGGACGGGGCAGACACTTATCCAGCCCCAGCCCTAGCAGTGACATCCGATACTGGGCCGATATGCACATACAATTGTATACTACGCTTGATACAGATCTAGATATTCTTTGATGAATGTCCGGAGAACTTGGGAAGACTTGGTGCTTTGCTAGGAGTCGACCTTGTCTCGTAAATCGTAGAACGTAGTACTTGGTACGTACGTGATTCGGATACTCCGACGACCGTATTTACTGCCAGATTATCCGGGGATCTCATGGGTCGCTTCCCGATAATCCACCGATGACGCATAACTCGCACTCTTAAATAATCTGGGATTATATAGAAGAGAGAGAGAAAATTAATCTAGGATTAATAACAGAGATATTTTATCCGGGATAAAATGTCGTCTAAAGAGAGAGAACGATTAATTTGGAATTAATCGATGAATTAATATATTCGATATATTAAATGAAATTAGATTTCGACGCGGAATTAAAATTGGATTTTAATTCGGGCAAACGAGTTAATTCGGAATTAATTCATTAGCGACGTGAATAGTGATTTCGCTAGGCATAATCATTTAATTACGGACGCAACGGAATTCGTTAATTCGGAATTAGCGAAACCGAGCCCGAGATATATTTGCGGGGCCCGCTCGCATTTAATATCGTGTGGGGCCCACATGTCAAATCAAGCGTCAAAATTAAATGTGATGTGACTTGCTACTATTCACTTTATTAAAGTGAATAGTAGATGGAGTTAATTACACTTGACTTTTGTAAATGCTTTTAGGAAAAGCATTTATGGCATTTAATTTTAATTAATTAAAATGCTTTTACCTTGACTTTTACAAGGTGAAAAGTTTGGTAAAATGTTGAAATAGATTTTAGAAATCAATTCTTCATTATTACAACTTCTCTCTCTCTCACGTATTGAAATCTTTGAATTTCTTTCATCTTTCTCTCTTGGCAAAGCTCACGCCCAAAGCTTGAAAAAGCTCACTGGTTTTGGAACCAAAATAGGCGTGAATAAGGGAAGCTTGGAGTGGGATTTTGTGGCAAAATCTCAAGTGCTAGCACACTTACGAGACATGCGAAGGTGGTAGGGAGGTTCACCCATGAGGCGGGACTCATCCGACGGAGTTTGGAGCTTCGAAATGAGACCCGAAACTGCCAAGGCAGTGAGCATGGACTGCAGTTGTAGGCGCACCAAGGCAGTAAGTTTTGTGGCTTTGTTCGTCTTCAAATCGACTCAACCGATCGATGTGAGTATTCCGCTACCTCCGTTGATGTATTCACACATTGTTTTCATGTCTTGTTTGATCTTGGGACCTAAAAATAAACCAACAGGTTTCCCATCGTCGACCTCTACTTCTAATATCCATTCTATCTCGTAGATGGGTTTGCTTGCTGTTGTCAACACTAGAGGTCTCATCACCAATTTCTCCGGATTTTCCCAAGTTTCGGCTAGTGTAGCTAACGCGTCTGCCATTTGGTTCTATTCCCGTGGAAAATGCTGGAATTTACAATCGGGGAGTGTTTGTGCCAGATTCATGAGGTGGAATAGGTAGGGTTTCAACCATTCTTCCTTCAATTCCCATTCTCCTTGCATCTGTCGGACTACCAACATCGAGTCTCCGTAAACTTCGACGTTCTTAGCCTTCAAGGTTATCAATGTAGTCAGTCGAAAGACGCATGCTTCATACTCGGCCATGTTGTTAGTTACTCCGAACGTCTAATCTAATTTCTTCCGCTCCTCAGAGGTAACCTCTCTTCCGATTAAGACCTCTGTGGGGCTTTCAAGCGCACCAAGGTTAAATGAGTTGTTTTGGTTGAGTTGATGTCAAATATACTCAAGGCGTGCAAGTTGAAAGGAAGAGACTCAGGTAAGTAAGCGAAATGAATGTCTTTATTATTAATGGATGTGAGATCACAATTGAATAAGATCAGGAAAACAAACATCCCCATAATTTGTAACTTTATCTTCTTACTTCTCTGGTTTTTTTCGGACATCAGATCCCCTAACTGCTGTAATTATTTTTCTTCCATTTACTTTCCTCTTTCTACTCTGTTCATTCTTAATATTGTTGCCCCATATCCCCGTGCGGGAAGCTTGATGGTCGTGAGTTTGGAGGACAGTGTTGTTGGGTAGGCAGGAGTTGGTTATGTGGATGGGTGGAGGTTTTCTGTGTGCGTCGGGTTGTGTTTTCCAAGTCGATCAGGTTCTGGATTTCATGTCTGAGGCGGGCACAGCTGTCGGTGTCATGGCCTTTTTGCTGGTGTAGGTAACAGTATAGGTTTAGGTCAATGTAGCGGGGCCATGGTTCGGAAGTAGTTTAGGTTCTAAGGGACTTAAGAGTCCTTGACTTTTCAGCTCTTCAAACACCTTTGACAAAGGTCCACCAAAATTGGAGAATCACATGTTCCTGATAGGGGCGACCTCAGAAGGAGTGGGCTTGGTCCCCGAAGGTCCCCTAATGGTCCCTCCTATTCCGGTTGCAGAACTTTCTATCATTGGCTACATGGGGTATAGTCAAACTGGCCACAGCGGCGGTCAAAGCTTGCAACTGCTCGATAATCTTAGTGAGATTAGTCTCCAACTGATCTATGCAGAACCCTCATTATCTGATTCACTCATGTTCGTTAACGGTCTTTTGACAAGTCTTTCTTCCTCTCTAACCCAACGGAAATCTATGGTGTCTTTTAAAACCGCATGCTAGCATGTATGCCTGCGATGCATGGAATATATAAGTCGGTCCATTTGTTGGACAAAATGACCCATAGCGTCACTATTTGCACATATCATTGTGTTGTTGTGGCAAATTAACTATGTGACAAGGAAATTGCACTCTCATCATTTGTGATTAGATCACCTTAGATATATATAAATGAAGAGAGGTCCCTATGATTAGTTCCTGGATTGAGAATGATATGAGACAGTATCAATCCCCGAAGGATTAATCATTAAATATCCCTAGCCTGAGTATTATCGAGACTGGACATCGATAATGCGGAATAGGCTAGTATTGCACTTGTGTGCGTTGTGAGGGCACAACGGCATAGTTCTCATATATATAAGTATTGGATACTTATGCAAGTGCGATAGGAGGTTGTGTTTCACCGATGGTACGGGAAACAGCTTCGCTCTGGATAGACCCCTCGGAATCCCATTGGTATTATGACTATGTGTCTATGGGAGGCCGAAATCAAGGTAGGTGTGTATAGTCTTAACCTGAGACTTACATCGCTAATACTTACGATAATCGATAGACTTTGGTGTTGGTTGTACAGGGCTTTAACCGGTTCTTCTGCGTACACCACTTCTGGTTTATCAGAGAGTCGTAGTGTATTGGGTGTGATGTCAAGACGGAAGTATCACTTCAGTCATAGTGGAGACGATGTCACGCAGGATACGGTATTAGTGCTCTTAAGTGTTGCGCAACCATCGGGATGTTATGACTAGGTCATGCATATCCGATTATAGAGACTAGTTACCAGACATCAACATGTGCTTCGGACGGGGCAGACACTTATCCAGCCCCAGCCCTAGCACTTGACTATCCATACTGGGCCAATATACACAATACTATGGTATACTACGCTTGATACAGATCTATATATTCCTGTAAGAATATTTCTGGAGAATTGGGTAGGCATGGCGCTTTGCTAGAAGCCACCTTGTCTTGTAAATCGGTATAAAGTACGCGATACT
>SKCR01006064.1:0-53826 GCA_019454045.1 Zanthoxylum bungeanum | reverse complement strand
AATTAATGAATCCCACTAGGACATAATCACCATCTTGCATTGTTTCCCTCCTAGATGCATCACATTTCAATTTTAAACCAGGTGTCATCCAACTTTTACCCACATTCTACGGTCTTGAATCAGAAAATCCTTATCAACACTTAAGGGAATTCGAAGACGTATGTAATACTTGCACAGACCAAAATTGCAGCATGAATATAATTCAACTTAAGTTTTTTCCCTAATCTTTAAAAGATAAAGCTAAAATTTGGTTGCAGAACCTTAGATCAGGATCCATCAGAACATGAGATGATTTGCAAGAGAAATTTTTTAAAAAATTATTTCCATCTCACATAACAAACTCCTTTAAAAAGAGAATCACAACTTTCACATAAGAATCGGGGGAAACACTTTACCAATATAGTGAGAGATTTAAGGAGATGTTAAATGTCTGTCCACATCACGGGTTTGAAACATGGAGGCTGGTTTTCTACTTCTATGAGGGTTTAATACCCCAAGGTAGACAAGTAGTGGAAATGATATGTAATGGTGAGTTTAGGGACAAAAATCCCAAAGATGCACTAGATTACCTAGAACACATAGCAGAGAATGCACAACAATGAGACATATTTGGCACATATTAGTCGTCTGTAAAACCACAGTCATCTGGTAGAGGCATGTTTAACCTTAGGGAAGACCATGATTTTTATGCTAAATAAGCATCTCTAGTTAAAAAAGTCGAGGCATTAGAAATGAGGAAGAGTTATCATGTCAAGTCAATTCAAGAATTCACATGTCAAATATGCTATTCAAATGAACATGTCACACAAGTTTGCCCAACCTTGCCAGCCTTGTAAGAATGTCTTCATGACCAAGTCAGTTCCATAAACACCTTCAAGAGACCAAATCCAAACCAATACTCCCAAACCTACAATTCTAGTTGGAGAAACCATCCAAATTTCAATTGGAGGAATGATAACCAAACACAACAATCGCAACAACCTCCCCAAGTATACGAGAATTTCCAAAATTCTTAGAATTATGCACCATATATCCCACCGCCTAAGAAAACCCTTAAGGATACCTTGCATGCATTCATTGAGAAACAGAAAGCCATCAATAACTAAAATGTGAAAATATTGATTGATCTTAAATATATTTTTTCCAAAATCACATATACATTGACCATTAATGTAAAAGGAAAGTTTCCTGTACAACCACAACCAAATCTCAAAAGTCATCAAAACTCTCATAAAAGTAGTTCGGGTAGTCAACACATAGACCAGGTTAAATCTATTATTACCCTTCGCACTGATAAGGTCATCCACAAACCTATTATTGAACCTTATGAAGTTGAAAATAAGTCAGTTTCAGAGGGTAAGGAAGGGGTTGATGAACCACTACCTATAGTTGATGATAACGATTTTTCACATGCACCTCAATTTCCTCAAGCATTTAAAATAAAGAAATTGAACTATTCCCATAGATATATGAGATATTCAAACATGTGAAGGTCAATATTCCTTTGTTAGATGCCATCAAACAAATACTATCTTATGCCAAATTTTTGAAAGACTTGTGCACTGTTAAAAGAAAACATCAGGTAAGAAAGAAAGCTTTTCTAACTGAACAGGTAAGTTCCATTCTATCAACAAATAATGCATTGAAATAAAAATACCCTAGTTGTCCAACTATTTCATGTATTATTAGAAATCATAAAATTAAACATGCATTGCTTGATCTTGGAGCTAGTGTCAATTTGCTTCCATTTTCGGTTTACCAAAAACTTAATATTGGTGAGTTAAAACCAACTTCAACTACTCTTTTACTTACTGATTGATCAGTTAAGGTACCAAAAGGAATTATGGAAAATGTGTTATTAAAAGTCGATAAATTCATATATTCTGTGGATTTTATTTTCTTAGAAACATAACTTGTAGCAGACAGTTACAAGTCAATTCTTGTAATATTTGGTTGTCCATTTTTAGCAATAGCTAATGCTTTATTTAATTGCTGGAATGAAATCATGAATTTGTCCTTTTGCAATATGACATTGGAGCTTAATGTTTTTATCATATGCAAACAACCATACGATGAGGGCAATGAAAATATGAGCATGGAATTAATTGAACCAATTTTAGAAGAACATATTCAGAGGAGTTTATTTGACCCTATGGAAATTTGTACAACTAATTTTCTTAAATCAAGTACATAATAAGATTCAGATATTTCAAATGATTTTTCTTTACTTGATTCTACACAGGTACTGGAAGACGATGGAGAGAAATAAAAGTTTTAAGGAACTAGAAATACTGGAAGAAGAAAAACTTGAGAAACACCCGAATTGGAATTAGAGACTTTGCCAGAATGATTGAAGTATGTATTTCTTGGAGATGAATAAACTTACCATGTGGTAATTTCTTCTTCTCTCACAAGCGATCAAGAAGGTAAATGGTTAAATGTGTTGAGAGAATGTAAACAGAGAATTGTATGGACTTTAAAAGATACAAAAGGCATTAATCTTTTAAATTACACACACATAATAAATTTAAAAGATAATTTCAAGACACGTCGACCACTCAAAAAAAGGTTAAACTCTTACAAGAAAGAAGTGGATAAAAAAAAGTCCTTAAATTTCTTGATTCATTCATCTCTTCCATATCTGGTTTAGAGTAAAGCACATATGTTAAAAAATAAAGATCTAAATAGTTAGGTGTTTGTTATAAATGCGCATGTTGGACGTGCAACACTCATTGTCGTTCTTTAGGAATGATGTCGAATAATCGCGAAGAAAAAATTCAATACATTAGAAAATAGCTTGAGTAATGAGTCATTAGATAATATATCATTGACTTTTGAGATGCATCCTAGTGGATTTGATAGACTGATTCGCAATTTACATATATAATTTCAAAAAGAAAGACAACAGTACAGTCTCGGGAATCTGACTTTAAAAGACCCAGTTTTCCAATTTTTAAGAAAATTAGATGGGAAGCATATCCTCGACATATAGAGGGCGTTCAAGCTGTTACTGGACGTAAAACCAGAAGAAGATGTGAGACACAACACACAACTACCAGTACATATTGTTTCAATTTATTACTTTGATTTCCTTTACTTTAATTTACTGTTTTGATTTCCTCTATTTTAATTTTGCCGACAGTATTTAAAATTTTTTACTTTCACGATCTATTTTACTGTCTATTTGACAATTATCATTTTATAGGTACTAGTGCTTTTATTACTCACCCTTTTTTAGGATCCATAAATACAGCTCATCATTTCTCTCTTCGACATATCCAGATAATAGAGAGCAAAAATGGAGAAAACTTCAAGACGACGAGTCACTAATATCTATGTATTTTGTGGAACTAGCTCTGGAACTAAACTAGAATTTGTTGAGACTACAAAAGAATTGAGTAGAGTTATGGCGAAAAGAAACATGCACTTAGTATATGGTTGTGGCAATCTTGGATTAATGAGATGTGTTTCAAAGGCCGTGCAAGAAGGTGGCAGTCAAGTTTTGGGGATCATTCCAAAAATTTTGGTAGACGAAAACTTCATCGGAAAATCAAATGGAGAAGAATACATTATCTCAAGTATGTCTGAAAGACTTACTGAAATGATTAATCATGTTGACGCTTTTATTGCTTTACTAGATGGGCTAGGCACGTTGGAAGAAATATTCACAGTTGCGTCATTGGCGAACTTGAACATTCACCGAAAACCCATTGGACTACTTAATATTGATCACTTTTTCGATTTTATTTTAGTATTTCTTGAGGATTCCAAAATACTCGGGTTCATTTCGAAACCGGTAAAAGATATCGTCCTAACTATAAGAAAGGATGATGAATTAATTGACCAACTCTTAGTTTATGAACCAAAACTCGACCCCATTCTTTTCAAGTTGAACTGGTCTGATAACGGTTGTGGCAAGAAGCGTAGAGTGGACTTGAATCTTAATCTGTAATTTTTTTTCTTTTAAATAGTCGTAAATTCAATTGTCAATTTCACACTAATGATATAATGTCTTCTAAACTCTTCTTATTCTTATTCAGACATTGAGGACAATGTCTCAATTTGGTTAGCGGAGGAGATAGTTTTCATTTTTATGTTTCATTGTTGTTTTTTCCTTTCAAAATAAAATATTTTCTTTTTTGTGTTGTTATTTTATGTAAAAAAAAAAATTTGTTTATATTTTTTTTACTTTGTTATTATTTTTTGTGTAAAAAGATTATTTTGTGTTTTATTTCAAAAAAAAAATTAGACATAAACCAACCATAAATTTTTTACTAACTGAGTGGAATTGTTGTTCAGAGATGGCGGTTTAATGAGTTTTCGCTCCTGAGAAGCATCTTAATATTTCGTAACAAGTTATTTTTATTCATTTCTTTTTGAATCATTTAAATTTTTGAATTCTCCATAATATTAATTAAATTTGATCTTAATATGCTCATTTCATAGGTATTATCAACATACACGGTAACATATGATCGTGGGTTGTAAGTGAAAATTTTATAATATTCAGTTCTCTAGTTTGTTGGAGGTAGCACCTAAAGGTAGTGGAATTTGTATTTTTATTCAAAAACAAAACTAACCATGCTTTTACTTAATAACCGGACATCTTGCATCAACAAGCAGTGATTGTTTGTGTAAAACGGTAGAGCTTAAGTTAGTTAAAAAAATGATAATTATAATAATCAAGCTTTTACTTAGTAACCAGACATCTTGCCCCAGCAAGCAGTGATTATTCACGTAAAACGGTAGAGCTTGAGTTGTTTTATTAAAAAAAATGTGTGTGGATTAGTTCAAATTCGTAGCCTCTCTAACTCGACCAATTAAGTTTGTATGGGTGTTTTAACACTTAGTGCCGTAAGGCTAACTGGTCTGGGAGTCACTGATCCAAATCTCTTTACAAGGGTTAAAGAGAAAGCTTAAGGAAATCAGACACTTCTTCTTTTAACATCTGAGATCCGAGCAATTAAGTCTGTAGGGATGTCTTAACACCTAGTGCCCTAAAGCCAACTGGTTTGGGAGTCACTGGCCCAAGCTCGTTACAAGAGTTAAAGATGTATTTAAAAAAAAAAACCTATTTTTGTATATAAATAAACTGTCATTGTCAAAAGGTGTGAATTCTGATAGGATAAAAATATTACTCTTTTTTCAACAAGACCTATGAATATTGTGGGCACAATGAATTGATTGATAATTTCTCTTGTGGGTGTATGGAAGAAGGGTAAAAAGTACATGAGAATTTGCTTATTTGATACTTTAGAAAGAAATGAAATAATTACTAACTTGGATAAGAATTATTTTTTTAAGTTTTCGCTTATATTACTAGGGACTGGTAATAAGCTGGTTGGGGGTGTGATGAACATAAAAAAGTGTACATTTAATAAAAGAGAACTAATCATTTTATACTTATAATATCATTAATCCCCTTGATTTAGCACATTTGTATATAAAAATTAAATTTATGTTTTATATATTTTTATCGTGATTTTCATTTTTTATGTAGGTGAAATAATACTTTGGACGCATAACTAGAAAAATGGACGTGACATTTGGATTTTGGAGGCCAGAAACTTAAAAGGGCGTTCTAATAGTGTACAATTTTGAAAATTCCAACTTTGCACAATTTTCATATTTTCGCCATAACGTTTTACTCCGATATTGGATTGAGGCGATTCCAGTTCCAGATGAGAGAAGACTCAAATATCTATAACTTTGTTGTTTTCAAGATTTTCTATATCTAAAGTTTTCAAGGCCGAAATTTATGAAAAATCCAAAGTGTGTTATATGTAATTGTTAAAGAAACAAACAAGAAGCAAAAAAAATATATATATATATAAGTTCGGTGGAATGTCATTTCCCATAAATCATGTAATTTGTAAATATGTAAATTGAATGATACATGAAGGGTGACGGTGTTGGGCCCTCTACTATAAATAGAGGTGCTCAGCACCTTAGAAAATCAGCTCAGAATTTCATAATTTTCTCTAAAAATTTGTGGAGTCCCAGCTCTTGTGTGTTTTATTTTTTTTAAGCTTTCTTGTAATTTCTTTTTCTTTCAATAATAAAATTATGTGTGTTTTTATTCAAATCATGAGTAGTTAATTTCATCATACTGAGGTATATGGTGATGCTTTTAATATAAGAATATTGATTAATCTTACTTATATTATAATATATGAATTGTAATCTAAATACTACTATTTAATTTAAATCTGGATTAATTATTGAACAACTTTGTTATCGTCTGGCTGATTTTATTTATTTGGCATAATTGAGTACCTAACTGGACTTATGATAAATAAATTTTATCACCGTCTTTATGGCTGGTTTTATATGTTTTGGCATAATTAATTCCTGAAATAAATTAACTGGGTAGTAATGACAAGTTATATTATAAAAAATAAGATTTCTAAATTTGACATATTAAAAATAGATCATCTAATCCCATCATTTTATTTTATTGTGCAGTCCAATTTAAAAAATGTCAATTACTTCAAATAATTCAGTATTTTTATTTTCGCTCAAATTAATATTTTATTTTACTAAATCTATTCCATGTGGATCGACCCCGGACTTACCGGGTTATTTTATTATTTAGACACTTATATTTGAGAGTAAAGAACCACTTTATGAGTGTGTCAATGTGAAATTCCCGTTTAATCACTAAAATTCGGCTATATTTATTATGAATTATTTAGATTGGTACAGGGGTTTGATTTAACTCGACAAGATAATTTTTCCTCTAAAAAGTAATGGGACAGGATCATGATAATTTTTTTTTATCTCAGTTGTATAAACGAGATCAAACTGAAATTGACAAATCTTGTCTCTTCCTGTCCCATTACCAATCATAAACTAAAGTGTAAATAGAATAGTTTTATTGAGATAATTAAATACATTTTTATATAAAACATTATATTTACAAAAAAATTAATTAAAAAATATATTTTTTATAATTATATTAATATTTTTAATTATTTTAATAAGTTATTGATTATATAAAAATATTAATTATTTTATCATAAAAGATAAATATATTAAAAAAAAAAATCTTTCTTTTGACTTTTAAATGACAATCTCTCCGTTTGTTATTATCCGTAGTTCATTAAATAGTAATTCTGAATTCTCGCGCTTTTGGATAGCCCTTGAATGTTCATTTGACATTCCCATTGGTCACGTGTTTTTGGTTGACCGCCATGTATTTAAAAAAATTAATCAATTTAGTTATAAAGTAACTTTCCATATTAAATTTAACTGAATATTCAATAGACCGTGTTTTTTAACTCGCTTATCTTCAAATCATTCGACCCGAACTTAACCGGAGCAAGTAAAATTTGAGAAAGAAATAGTATAAAAAGAAAGTGCAGGAAAAAAGGGAAATAACATGAGAAATATATTGTTTAGGGAAAAATCAAACATATTACACGGGCACAAACACATTCTAAAGGGGATCCAGATCCCTCATCAGGGTCTGACAACGGAGCCTGTCATCAAAGTCCGGTACATAAACTGTCATCAGAGTCTGAGGGCAGAATCTTGTTGGGATTTATGTCCTAAAGCTTCATGTATTGTAATAATAATAAATGCATTATTCATTTTATCAAAGTTGTTTGATTTATATCGCATATTGTCCAATTGTCTTGTTTACCTTGATAACTATTGTACCTTCAGACTTAGTGTATGTTTGATGCACAAGAGGGTTTATGTCTGAAGTTAGTAATCTAAATAGTCCGTAGAGAGCAAACAAAGATGATAATTTATTTGTGATTTATCTATAGCTGCGGTACATTCTATACTTGTATGACGACCTTGATCCGGGATCGTTCATGTAGTGACGTGGGAATGAAGGCACCTTGTATGATGAGATCACATAGGATTGGACTCAGATAAACACGAATTTCTTTTAATATCCGTTAACCGAATAAATTCATTTTATTTAATAGATGGTCATATATGGATTCAATCTTAATCCTGAGTGTATTACAAACTCCTGCATGACAGGTTATGTCTTTTGATTTACTATGGTGAGGTTGGTGTTGCATTCCCGGCAAATAACTACGTATTTTGGGGATATGGTTTGGTGTGTAGCCGGGAACGTTTTACATAGATATGGAATTCACTCATTCTTACGAGAAGAAAAAGAATATTTTTTTTAAGAGTTGATTCGGGACTTGAACAATTTGAGCTTTTAACTTTTCTATAACGAATAGAAAGTTTTATACTGATAATTGTTATGAATTAATTGTTCATTATAGAATCAATGGTGCTTAAGAGAAAAAATATTTAGAGGGGTTTAACGGACATTTGACCCAACTCTATTTATGAGATATTCGTGAAGGGCTATATCCATATGTAATGATTATATCGATGGACACCGAAGTTGTTCGGTTTATTTTATCCATCTACGGTAACAGGAGTTCAACTTCGAGTTTTTAGTGGAATAACGGGGAGTTAATAATTCATAATATTTGATTAAAGAGATTAATTAATATTTCAGAATTATTGGAGCTCGGAACCGTAGATCCATTTGGTCCCCGTGCTAGCTCGATTATCTGTAGCAAACCTAAGATAATTAGACTGTCTAATAATATACTCACATTATATTTATATATTATTAATGAGATTAATAATATTTTTTGTCACAAATGAAAACTATGTTAAATTAGTATAACTTAATGTTTTCTAGAATTCTTTGGTTATGAGATAATCAAGTCTTGATTCTGAGATAATCAAGTTAGTAATAATTATGAGATAATTACTACAACATAATGGAAGGTAATTTAATTATTATTAAGATGGTGATTTTTATTTATCTTGGAAACAAAGCCATATGGCTTGCCATGCTCTCCAATTTATTATGTCTATTAGGTGGCTTGTATACACCGAATAGTTTTGTCATTGGCTAATCCATTCTTATGATTTGGTATGACCTCCACATTTATGTGTTTACCATTGAAAGAAAGCATTAGATGCTTAATGACAAAGTCCTTGTCTTTAACTTATCATTTATTATGCTTTGGTATAACATTCACATTTTTGTGTTGGCCATTGCAAGAAAGCATTAGTTGCTTAATGACAAGGTTAGTTGGCTTGTGTAAGAGAATATAATCTCTACCATTTCTCTCACTTCTAAGGTTAACATTTTTGCATTCATTCACACAAGTGTTGTGAGAAAGAATTGAGAGAATATATAGAGAGTTCAAACATTCACAAGTATTGTGAGAGTGTTTTGAAATTCCAAAAGCCAAACACCATTGTGACATCTTAATTCTCTAAATAGTTTAGAGGTTTGATCTTTGTGAGTGAAGCCCACACTTCAGTTTGTTGGTTTCGAGTCATAGTTCGGAAGATCAAGTGGTTGATCCAAGAGTTGGACACCAAAGGATTGATTTCAGCTACTACAACAAAGGGAGATGGCAAAGAAAATTTTAACGATCCATACTGGACCCGGTGCCACCACAAACAACTTCTGCCGCGCTAGGGAAAGTCGTTTCCTACAAATCTATCATCGGAATATGAAGTCAGGACCTCCGTCAGAGTCTGAATTTGAAGCTACCTGATAGGAGTTCCATCTTAGACTTGGTTCCAATAAAGATCGTCTGAAGATTGAGTATGAGATATCAACTCCTTAATGACACGAATTTCATGAACAAGGAATAAGACAATCAATTAATTAGTTTCTGTTTTTTTAAGCTAGACAATCATCAGGAATATGAAAGTTCGGAGATTCTATGAAGTGGGCTAGTTAATGGGAAATGTGAATGAAATGTAACCGCTGCAGTTTATTTTCCTTGTAACGGGATATTATAAGTGCAAAAAATCCTAAAGTAAGGGATGGACTTTTTGATATTCAAGCAATCATTGAATCCAAGAAATGAGTCAGGATGGCCCCAAGAAACAAAGAGTCTAATATCTTTGTATTCGCTGCTCACAATGAGGAAGAAGTATCCAACCATTTGATACCCTCAGTGGTTATATCGGCAATTAGGTACGAAATGATGTAGCAAATGGAAGACAAAAAGCATGCTATAAAAAAGCAATTTTCAGGAATAGATGCAGGCCATCCATGAAGAAAACCAAACGCTCAAAGCTCAGATCCAGGGTTTGGTGTAGACATTGTATTTTTACGCATAGCCTAATGATGAGTCTCTTATGGGGACGCCTTCTGAAAGTTGGGGAAATGTGAAGATAAACACCGGAAAAGAAAGGAACTCCAAGGAACACTAATGCACACTAAAAAGTGCATATTTATTATATGAAAAGTCAATCATTTAACACTCATAGTTTCACTAATCCCCTTAATTTGGCACATCTGTGAAATAATATTTTACATTATATTTTGTATATTTTTATTGTTAATTTTTTTATTTGGTAGGTAAAATACTGCTCGGAAGCTCGACAGGGAAAAAGCCAGACTTGGAAAGGGCAAAAATGGAAAATCAGCAGGCGTGTCGCGACGCGTAAGGATTTAGCATCACGACGTTCCCACGATGACAAAGACACCGCGGACATCGATATCGCGTCGCGACACGCAGGACTTTAGCGTCACGACGCCCTCATCTTCCAACACGTGTCTACAACTGGCATCCGCGTCGCGACGCGTGGATGAAATTTTTCCTATAAATTGAAGCTTCCGGCAGAAGAATTTTTCATACTTTCTTTCCGAATTCTTTATAGATTTTTGGGAAGAGAGTGTCTTGTGTGTTTAATTATTTAAGCTTTCTGTAATGTATTTTTCTTTCAGTAATAAAATTACGAGTGTTTTTAATTACAAAATGAGTAGCTAATTTCCTTTTCCTGGGGTAAAAGATGAAGCTTTTATAATGAAAACTTGATCAATCTCGCTTATATTATAATAAATAAATTGAAATCTAATGATTAAAACTTGATTTAAATTTGGATTAGTTATTGACATATCTTGCTACTGCCTATATGACTGGTTTTATATGGCTACCGCCTATATTTTTTATTTTACATATTTTGGCATAATTGAGTATCTAACTAGACTTGTTATCGATAGAGATGAACACCACATATATGGTTGGTTTTATATATTTTTGCATAATTAATTCCTAAGATAAATTAATTGGATAACAAGGACAATTTATATATTATAAAAAAGTGAGATTTCTAGATTTGAAATATTAAAAGTGGATCCTCTAACTCCAGTATTTTTATTTTATTATTGCTTATTGACCTAAAAGTTTCCAACTACTTCAACAAATCAAATCTTTTTCTTTTCGATCTACTTATCATTCTATTGTACTAAATTTATTCCCTGTGGATCGACTACGGACTTACCAGATTATTTTATTATTTCGACACTCTTATACTTTGGAGTAAAGAACCACTTTTTGAGCGTGTCAAGTTTTTGACGCTGTTGTCGGGGAATTATTATTTAGTAGATAGAATAACTATTATAATTGATTTTTTTTTTTTGTGTCTTCTCTTTATTTAGAAATTTTTCCTTTTTTTAGTATTATATTTTCATTTTTAGATTTTTGTATATAGTTTATTTTTACAAATTTTTACACCAAACCTTTCAAATCTTGGGTTTATATAAGTGTGCAACTCTAAAGTTTAAGAGTATGCCACTGATTTTGAGGATCCTTAAGTCTAATTGACTAGAGAAACCTCGAGTTAAAAGTTTTGAGTTATTTTCCTAGGCTAGCACCAAGGGAAAAATACCCGTGCACTCAAGGCGTAGTCTTGCCGTTCAGTTTTGGCTTTGGTGTGTGCATCTTTGGAGGCCACACACTTGAGTGGCTCTTTGGAACGTGGAAGAGCTTGCTGAGTTCGAGAAAAGCTTTTAGATTGGAGGGATGACTCGAGAAGTCTACGGTGCAAGTAAGTCTTTTTCTTTCTTTATTTTATTTAGAGTTCTTATGATAGTTAGCATGTTTAGGTTTATGTTCTTTGCATGTTTTATGAGTTTTATGCTTAGAATATATAGTAACATGCCTAGGCTTGTAGAATAATCAAAACAAATGGGTATTGGGCAAAGGGAAAGCGGCATAATAATTTTAATTTTCCGCTGCGCACTCGCGGCCGCTTCCCAACAGTGGTATTAGCGCGCCGTTTTTGTTTTGATTAGTTCTCTCTCATTTGAACTCGAATTTGGGTGTTTAAATAATCGTTGGAAAGCTAACACCCTGAACTTAATTTTAGGCACAAGGTTTGCATAATTTAGTTAAGATTTGAATTGTGAAATTGTATTTAAAGTTCACACGTTTGCAGATAAATGTGAATAGTAAATTTATTTGAATAAAATTAAATGCAATATCATAATTAAATATTAATCAAAGTTATTTAATGCCTAAAATAATTCCAACATATTAAAACTCATATGCTTGATGATTCTATGTATGATTAGAATTGGAATGATTATTTTAGGGTGCAAGCATCAAGAGACTTTCTAAGAAATAGAGAGTGTATTGCTTATCCCTTAGCTAAGTAATTATTCCGTGATGAACTTAGAGATTTATTACCTTTAAGGCTAATATATATAAATCACTTGTTTATAATAAAATACATTATAAAAGATACAAGTGGGTTGGGACCAAGGGGTTAATAAAACTTTCCAAACTAAAGTTAATTTAACCAAAGGTATTACTAGAGTTAGATAATGATTTGGTGTCTTCCTTCACTCACTACCTTTTTTATAGCCAAAATGAAAAGCTGTGAAGACATCTAGATAATCATTTACTCAAAGCTTACCTTAAAGCATATTTAAAGTGTTGGACTAATTTGGAGGATCTATTATTTATTCATGTCACCAAGGCAATAAGAGCCTAAGAGGTAAGGGTATTTAAGAGAGTTCGCTCCACCCTCCATCTGGGGAATTTTCAATGGAGGAATTCATTTGACAGTTATTCATTTAAACTTGCTAAAATCCTCAATAATCATTTAAGTCTAAAATTTGCCTCCCATTGTAAAGTATAGACCCAAAAGGCTTAAACCGTATTGGCAGGACTAGGCTTTACCAGACTGACCAATACCAATTTGTCCCTAAATCGTACTATTGACAATGGTTTGACTTTTCTGAGTCATAAGACGCAGTGACCCTTAGGCGTGGTCTTATAACTTAGTGGCAAATATTGGGTGTCCACAAGGACTAGCATAAGCTATGGCATATTTGATTGCCCAACCTAATGATCAAGGAATTGTGATTTATATCATAAATTGGTTGGGAACCTACCTAAATAACATATTTTATAACGACCGGCCCTAGTCGGAGTTATGAAATGATGATAATGGGATCCTTGCCCACAAGAAATCCATCATATTGGGGTTGATGCGATTTACTTAAAATTTTAAAACAATTGAGTGGGAGCAACTTCATAATATTAAAAGCCCATGTTATTATGAAACATTAATGAAAACATATTCCTAATTTTAACATTTTCTCTTAACAGGTGGGTTAAAAGTTTTCACAAACATTCAAATGGCAAACAGAGTATCATTTCGTTCCATCCTTGATGTGCATAAGCTCAAAGGGGACAACTACAATGACTGGTTTAGAAACCTTAAAATTGTCTTACGACAAGAAAAGATTTTCTATGTTCTTGAAAGATCATTTCCCCCCTGAACCCGCAGAAGATACTGACCAAGATACATTTGATGCTTAGAAGAAACACGTCGATGATGATGAGCAAGCTGTTTGCATAATGCTTGGCTCTATATCGGACGAACTTCAGAAAGCTCACGAAGATATGGATGCTTAAACCATCATCTTTCACTTGAAGGAGTTGTATGCAACTTCCGTTCATACCGTGAGATTCCAAGTGTCATGTGTCTTATTCCAAACAAGGTATAAGGAATGATCTGTTAGTGGACATGCGCTTAAGATGATTGGCCACATTGAAAAATTGGCCAACCTCGGGTTCATCATGGATCATGAGATAGGTCACGATCTAATTCTTCAGTCCTTACCAAAAGAATTCTCTAACTTTATTATGCAGTTTCATCTGTCTGATAAAGAAACTACTTTAGCAGAATTGTACAATCTGATAAAGCAAGTAGAGAAGGACTTGAAACCAGAGCTTAAAACCTCCGTCATGCTTACGGGTACGGACCTGAAGCCACGAGGCCGAAAGAAAAATAAGGGCAAGGCCAAGGCTCCATATCACCTAAAGCCCAATGGTAAGATGGAGAAGAAAAATGGAAAGGGAAAATGTTTCTTTTGTGGAAAGAATGGTCATTGGAAGAAAGACTACAGATCCTTGAAAGCCAAGGAAGCTAGGGAAGCCCAAGAGGCCAAGAAGCCCAATGCTTCAAGTATGTTGTATATGATTGAACTATATTCTCAAAACTCTGAACCTTCTACTTGGGTGCTTGACACCGGTTGTGGGACTCACTTTTGTAACAATATGCAGGGCCTGAGAAATAGTAGGAGACTCCGTCATGGGGAGGTTGACTTACGCATGGGTAATGAAGCAAAACTGGTTGCATTGTTCGTGGGGACTTATTCATTAGTTTTGCCGAATTGTTTAGTTTTAGACTTAGAAGATTGTGTTTATGTATCTTCTCTAGTAAAGAACATCATTTCAATTTCTTCTTTATGTAATAAAGGCTTTTCATGCCTAATAAGTTGTAATGAATGTTCTATTAATTTCAATGAAATAAAATATGGAGATGGTATTTTAAATAATGGTATCTATGTCTTACAAACTAACAAAGAATGTTCAACCTCTAATATATACAACATTAACTCGAATAATCTCAATGAATCACTTCTATGGCACAGTCGCTTAGGTCATATCAATGAAACAAGATTAACTAAGCTACATAAGGATGGGTATTTCAAACCCTTCAAATATAAACCTTATGGAACTTATAAGTCTTGTTTACTTGGTAAAATGACCAAATTACCCTTCAAAGGTAAAGGACAGCGTGCAGCGGAGACATTAGAAATCATACACTCTGATGTATGCGGACCAATATCAGTCACCGCCAGAGGTGGATTCTCCTACTTCATTACCTTTATCGATGATCATTCGCGATATGGGTATGTGTACCTTATGCGGTACAAATCTGAAGCCTTTGAGAAATTCAAAGACTTCAAGGCTGAAGTAGAAAACCAGCTTAATAAAAGTATTAAGTCACTAAGGTATGACCGATGTGGTGAATACTTAAGCAACGAATTTCAAGATTACTTGAGAGAAAATGGCATTTTTTCCCAGTGGACTCCTTCGGGAACTCCACAACATAATGGGGTCTCCGAAAGGAGAAATCAGACATTATTAGATATGGTTCGATCAATGATGCCAGACACAGATCTACCTCTTTCATTTTGGGGTCTTGCTTTAGAAACTGCAACACTACTACTAAACCAAGTTCCTTCCAAGACTGTTAGTCAAACACCATATGAGTTATGGTCTGGGAAACGTCCTAGTCTTAGTTATCTAAGAATTTGGGGATGTGACGCATATGTCAAGCTCACACAAACTAACAAATTGGATGATATGGCAGTTAAATGTAAGTTTGTAGGATATGCCTTGAACTCAAGAGCATACGTGTTCTACGTCCCAAATGAACAAAGAACATTTGTCTCACGAAATGCTAAATTTCTAGAGAATGAATTCCTTCTCAAGGAATATAGTGGGAGTAGACTTGACCTCGATGAGGTACGAGAAGAACAAACTAACATAGAACTAAACCTCAGGCCCCTCAAAAGGGCAGCGTTGGAACAACCACAAGGTTATGAACTCAGAAGGTCTGGTAGGGAAAGACATGAGCCTGAAAGATATGGTTTCCATATTGATGAGGAACATGATCAGGTCATTGATAATGACGATCCCACCAGTTATGACGAAGCAATGCGTGACATTGATTCAGTCAAGTGGCTTGAGGCCATGAAATCTGAAATAGACTCTATGTATCAGAATCAAGTCTAGGACTTGGTAGATGCACCTGAAGAGATAAAACCCATAGGCTGCAAGTGGATTTACAAGCGTAAAACTGATGCAGAAGGCAACATCCAAACCTATAAGGCTAGGTTGGTGGCGAAAGGTTATAGACAAATCCAAGGAATTAACTATGACGAAACCTTCTTACCTATTGCAATGATAAAGTCCATTCGAATTTTACTGGAACTAGCTGCACACTTTGATTATGAGATTTGGCATATGGATGTCAAAATAGCTTTCCTTAATGGGAACCTCGTAGAGGAAGTCTATATGACACAACCAGATGGGTTTTCATCTAAGGATGATCATAATAAAGTATGCAAGCTTAAAAGATCCATTTATGGACTCAAGCAAGCCTCCAGAAGTTGGAATATACGATTTGATGAGACAATCAAAGAATTTGACTTCATCAAAAATGTAGACGAGCCTTGTGTTTACAGGAAAAGTAGTGGGAGTGCTGTTGTATTTCTTGTATTATATGTCGATGACATATTAATCATCGGGAATGATATTCCCATGATGCAAGCCACCAAGTAATGGTTATCTCATAATTTCTCCATGAAAGATTTGGGAGAAGCGGCCTACATCCTCGGTATTAAGATCTACCATAATAGATCTAAGAGGTTGTTCAAAATGGAAGATTTCAAAAGAGGTAATTTACCTACTTGTCATGGAATCAAATTATCTAAGGAGCAATGTCCACATACTCCTTCAGATAGAAAGCGTATGAGTATGATCCATTATGCTTCAACAATAGGATCGATCATGTACGCCATGCTATGTACAAGACCTTATGTCTCTTATGCTTTTAGCATAACGAGCAGGTATCAGGTAAATCCCGGTGAGCAACACTGGGCAACTGTCAAAACAATCCTCAAGTATCTAAGAAGAACTAAGGATGTGTTTTTGGCATATGGAGATTGTTCTGAGATGAAAGTCATTGGTTACTGTGATGCGAGCTTTCAGACTGATAGGGAGATAGCAGATCGCAAACAGGATATCTGTTTACTTTAAATAGCGGTACTGTAAGTTGGAAAATCTCAAAGCAGTCTACTACAGCGGACTCCACCACTGAATCCGAGTATATTGCAGCTTCTGAGGCAGCTAAAGAAGTAGTCTGGATAAAGAAGTTCATCACAGAGCTGGAAGTGCTTCCCGCGATAAAGAATGGCGTCACGATGTACTGTGACAACACGGGCGTCATTGCTCAATCAAAGGAACCAAGGTCCCACCAGAAATCCAAGCATGTACTCAGGCGATTTTATCTCATCAGGGAGATTGTTGAGAGAAAATGAGTTATTATAGAGAAAATACCCACAGAAGATAATCTTCCAGATTCTCTGACTAAAGGGCTGACTCAATAAAAGCATGATAGGCACACCCGAGAGTATGGTGTCCAGATTCATACTAGTTGGCTATAGTGCAAGTGGGATATTGTTAGGGATATGCCCTATACCCAACTTGTGGATGGGCTATATGTACATGTATTTATAATATTTTCATTAATTAATTAAATGACAATATTTATTATACGTGTCTTGCATAACTTATATGAATCATCAACACTGTAATAAAGCCCTTGGAGTAATAAGACGATGGCTTCCACGCCTTATGAGAATCATTACTCTTAAATGTTCCTAGTCATAGTTTTGTGAATAATCTGGGCGTTCACAAAGCGGAGAGACTAGCATGATGATATGATCCGCCCTTAAATGGGGTAGCCGATCTCATAGGCTACTAACGGAGATCCGTCTGCTTGGTGTATCACATGGATGCATGAATTGCTCGTGTCCATCGAACTAACCGCCGAAAGTTTTCATATGGAGTGTTTATCCCATGTGTCTGTGAGAACTTTCATGTATCGTTTATATGACTAGTCATTAGACTTTAGGTCCTTTCAATCTTATGTGTGGATCAAATAACTTTGACATTCTCCTTCCCCGGTTCAAAAGATCCGGTCATAAGGGTATGATTGGGTCATTTGTTGAAACACATGAAGTTTGTAAAGATACAACAGAGAATCGCCACTCTTTCGGTGTTGGACAATTATGACCCATAGCGTCACTATTTGTACAGATCATGGTGTTGTTGTACAAATTAACTATGTGACAAAGGAGATTGCACTCTTATCATTTGCGATTAGATCACCTAGATATATAAATGATAGGAGGTCCCTATGATTTGTTTCTGGACAGAGAATGATATGATACAGTATCAGTCCACGTAGGATAAATCATTAAATATCCCTAGTAAGAGTATTATCGAGATTGGACATCGATAATGCGTAAAAGACTAGTATTACACTTGTGTTCGTTGTGAGGGCACAACAGCATAGTTCTCATATATTTGGGTATAGGATACTCATGCAAGTGTAATAGGAGGTTGTGTTTTACCGATGGTACGGGAAACAGCTTCGCTCTGGATAGACCCCCTCAGAATTCCATTGGTAGTATGACTATGTGTCTATGGAAGTCCGAAATCAGGGTAGGTGTGTTTGGTCTTAACTTGAGACTTGTACCGCTAATACTTGCGACAATCAATATACTTTAGTTGCGGTCGTCCAGGGCTTTAACAGGTTCTGTGTACGCCAATGCTGGGTATATTGAGAATCGTAGTGTGTTGGGTGTGATGTCAAGATGGAAGTGTCACTCCAGTCATATGGAGATGATGGTCACGTAGGATACGGTACTAGTACTCTTAAGTACTGCAGTCATCGGGATAAAATGACAAGGTCATGTTTATCCAATTATAGAGACTAGTTACCAGACATCCGACATGTGCTTCGTACGGGGCAGACACAATTCCAGCCCCAGGCCTATCACGTGATCATCTGATACTGGACAGAAATACGCAATACTACGTATACTACGCCTGATATAGATCCTTTATTCCTGTAAGGATATTTCTGGAGAATTAGGTAGGCATGGTGCTTTGCTAGAAGCCAACCTTGTCTTGTAAATCGGTATAAACGTAGTACGAGGTACTTACGTGTTCGGATAGTCCGACGACCGAATTTACTGCCAACATATCAGGGGATCTCATGGGTCGCTTCCCGAAGATTCACCGATAACGTATGACTCGCACTCTAAATTAATTTGGGATTAATTAGATGAGAGAGAAAAATAATCTGGGATTAATTACGGAGATATTTTATCTGGGATAAATGTAGGCATTGTATTTTTGCATGTGAAACCCGATGATGAGTCTCAATTGGAGGCACTACTTTTTTAGTCGAGGAAGTTGCGGGAAACGATCGTCGGAAGGGAATCGGCATTTTGTTAGTTCTTATTCGCTGGATTAGCTTCGGGTTCGCTTGTTGGACCTCCGTGTTAAAACACATGTCACAAATTAAAAATAATTAAAACATTTAAAACACATGTCACAAATTTTAATTAAAACCAATTGAAATTAAATTAAAGTTAAAACGAAACCAATTAATTTAATTAACATTGAAAATTTAATAACTAATTAAATTGAAATGAAATTAAAACAAATTTAATTAAAACGAATTAAAGTGAAATTAAATTTAATTAAAGCTAATTAAATACAATGGAATTAAAATTAAACTAAAATACAATTGAATTAAAACTAAACTAAAATACAATTGAATTAAATTAAAACGTAATTAAATTAAATCTTAATCAAATTAAATTCACAAATTAAATCCAATTAAATTAATTCCAATTCAAAATAAATAAAACAAATTAAATTTAAATTTAAATTAAATAATTCACTTCCAAATTAAAATAAAATCAAAATAAATTCATTCCTAATTTAATAAATCACTCACCAATTTAAAAGAAATTCCCACCTAAAATATAAATATTATTGCCTAAAATAAATTAAGTAAATCCCTCCCTAATTAATTGATTTTATTTCCTTAAATCCATGCAAACCCTAACCCTACCCTCTCACTATAAATATAACACAAAATTGCAACCTTATTCCTCCCCAACTACTTCACCCTCACGGCACAAACAATAAACTAAAAACAAATAAACCCTAAAGTTTGGCTTCCATATCCTCACTGTGCATGAGACACTCTCACAAAAAATAAACAAAAGCCACGCAGCACTCACCAAAAACCTAAAAGACTCAGCAGCGCAGCAGCCTATTACACCCTACAGCCCTCACGCCCTGCAGACCTTCAGCGCACGAACAGCCCCTTAGCCCCCTCAAATTCACACACAGCCTGCTCCTTCAACTCCCTTCAACACCATCACCCACTCGCCAGCCCAGCCAATCATCACGCACCAGACTTTCAACCACCGACTGAAACATACACGTAGCCACAGGCCTCTCACGAAACAAACTCACGCCTCAAGCCATAGCCTTCACAAACACAAGCTCCTCACGTTAAACCAAAGCTCACCAACGCCTCTCACACAATTGTCCATGCCCCTGCCCATTACCCTACACAAATAACGCCCAAAACCAACGCGCACAGCAGCCACCAAAGTCCACCCCCCTGACCGACACCTAACCCTCACTCAAAGCCACCAACCGACCAAAGCCCCATAAACCATGAGCAAATAAAGCCACAAACGCACCCTCACTGACAAACAAAACAAAACAGAAAATAAACCCTCAACCAACGTGAAACCAGAACCCCTAAACTACCCCCAAAGTCATTAAATCAACGTGAAGAAATAACCCTAAAACCCACCCTAAAACAGTGAGCAAACAACCCCAAAAAATCACCAAAACAGTCCCTTATTTCCTATAAAACAGTGACCAGAAAACACCCTTAAACAGCAGCAAAACAGTGGCAAAATGGGGCGAAAATAGCAGTCCGAGCAGTGAAAACAGCGAGGAAAAAAGTGAACCAGCGAACCAGAAAAGTTGTGGAGTGATAGCCCTTCCGACGGCAATGAAACGCGAGTTCGAAAGTCGACATAAAAGGTTAGACCTGAAGGTATTTTCCACATTCGTTTTCTGTTTTATTTGTATTATTTATTGAATATTGCTTGCATGATTGTTATGTTGAAATGCATGTTGTGGCCCTTGAGTAGATAAATATGCATGGATTATGAGATATTGTATGTTGTGGCTTTGGAATAAAATTAAAGATGTGTCAACTCTCGCGGTATATCGGATGGAAACCTAGACATAAATTTCATAGCCGATTCCGAATGGATGGTAGTATGATCTGCACTCGGGATACAACTCCATGTACTGCTTGAGTAAACGACACTTTCTTTTGTTTTATATTGCTTTGATTTATTTATTTTTCGTCATTTGAATTCCGCATGTTATTTGTATGCATGATACAATCGAGCGCATGGGCTTAGTAAGTCGGATTAAAGGTCCCCTATTTGGAGGGGTTAAAATCATTTACCACGATGTTTTGCCGCGCCGGTTGATGTGTGTTCGGTTGGATATAAGATATGTTCAATCGGGCATACTAAGTTTGATGTGATTGTCTTTATTTTTATATGTATGATACAATCGAGCGCATGGGCTTAGTAAGTCAGATTAAAGGTCCCTTATTTGGAGGAGTTAAAATCCTTTACCACGATGCTTTGCCGCGCCGGTTGATGTGTGTTCGGTTGGATATAAGATATGTTCAATCGGGCATATTAAGTTTGATGTGATTGTCTTTATTTTTGTATGTATGATACAATCGAGCGCATGGGCTTAGTAAGTCGGATTAAAGGTCCCCTATTTGGAGGGGTTAAAATCCTTTACCACGATGCTTTGCCGCGCCGGTTGATGTGTGTTCGGTTGGATATAAGATATGTTCAATCGGGCAGATTAAGTTTGATGTGATTGTCTTTATTTTTGTATGCATGATACAATCGAGCGCATGGGCTTAGTAAGTCGGATTAAAGGTCCTTTATTTGGAGGGGTTAAAATCCTTTACCACGATACTTTGTCGCGCCGGTTGATGTGTGTTCGGTTGGATGTAAGATATGTTCAATCAGACATACTAAGTTTGATATAGTTATCTTTATCTTTGTATGCATTATAACGAAAGGCGCATGGGCTTATTGTGTTGGATTAAAAGGTTCTCTGTTTAGGAAGAAAAGACTAAAAGGCTACCTTTACCACGATATTTTCCGTGTCTTTCATCTATTGATTGCATCGTTTATCCCTATCTTGGCTCGACCTATTGTCATTGGTGTACCCATACTCCCAGCCCATCACACCTTGAAGCCCCTTAGCGCACACGCACAAAGTCCCATGCCTTCACGCTAACCACTCCTTCAGCCACGCACCACACAAAAAACCATAAGTAGCTCTCTTACATCAACACGTAACCCTCATGTCCTTAAGCCATTCACGTCAAACTGCACCCATCCTTCATGTCGAATACATGCAAACAGCCTCTAGACTTCACGGTAAAAAAGCCCCTTCACAGCAGCTCAACTCTCACGTAAGACCCCTCATCAACTATCAGCCACCCTAGCATCATCCCTCACTGCCCTCATAAAGAACCTCACCGCTTCAACCCCTCAACAACTGCCTCACCTCACGTCCTAGCCTCTACACTCCACAAACCTTCAACGCCACACCGCTTCACCAAGCATAATTAGCGCCACATAGCCTAGACAACTCACACGAATTGACCACACTGCCAAAAGCAATCAGCAACACACCCCTCACTGCCCAGTTCTATGCCTCTCACTGCCCAGTTTAGTCACCTATCCACTGCCTGAAACCGCGCCCTAAACGCCACCTATTAGTCTCAGCCCGCACGTAAGGCCAGCTACACCATTCATGCATGTATCATGAAATCCCACATGGTTATTCTTATCTTTGTACGCATCATAATGAAAAGCATGTTTATTCCATTGGTTGCATCATTTACCTTAGTCTTGGCTTAACGTATTACAATTCATATACCTATGTCATGATAACATTTGAGTATTATTTCTTGTGGTATATCGGATGGAAACCCAGACATAAATTCCGTAGCCGATTCCGAATGGACGGTAGTGCGGTCTATACTTGGGATACAATTCCACGTACCACTTGGAAAAGTGCTCACATGTGTGCTTGTGTGGTTAGTATGTGTGCTTGTGTTTTCGTGAATATAATATGCCAATGAAGTTGTATGTTCGTTGCTACTTTGATCTACTTTCAAGCATGCAATCTTAGATGTGAAATATATGTAAATTTAGGTGTAAGTTTTATTTTGTACATGTGAATTTAGAAGCATGATACTCTTGGAAATTAGTGTTACTTAAGCTTGATTAAATTATTACATAAATCCTTTCATTATAAGTGACATAAGTAAGGGACCATTCTGAACCCAACGGTTTGAGGTCTTCCCTTGCGAGGGGTGAGTGCGGCCTTAAATCTCATTTTCCCGGTTCACACCGGGTGGCGACTCCATTATTCTCCGGTTTAGTCCCCCGCGGGCTACTCCGTACTCCCAACTAGGCCGCGAGCCTATGACAGCATGCGTCGCCCAGTTTATGTGTCCCCACAGTCTGGCGACTCCACTGGGGATAGAGAATCGGCCCCGAAATATTGTCTTGTAATGTTTGGATTTATGTTTTAATTGACCGTGTCTAAAGTGGATAAAATGGGGGTTTAATCAAAGGCATTTTGAGGCTAGGTAATGGTTTGGTGTCTTCCTTCATTCACTACCTTTCTAGAAGGAAAAGATGTGAAGGCACCTATATAGCCATCTACTCGTAGCCTATTGTGATGGACTAATTTGGAGGACTCGTTGTTTATTCCTGACACCAAGCGATAAGAGCCTAAGAGGCTTGGGTATTTAAGTGAGCCTCGCTCCACCTTCCCTCTGGGGAATCTACAACGGGAAATCCATTTGACAGTCAGTCACACACCATAGCTCATTGGCACGTACCTTAGTGTATAAAAAAGGGTGCGCTCGCTTGGTTGCTCGAACCCTTGATTGGGGAGACCTAGTTGTGGGCCATCCTTCGCCGATGAGAGCCTTTGTCTACACTTCTGCGAACCCACCCATAGACCAGGATTGTATGGTAAAAGTAACAATTATTTCCTTGAGTATGAGCTTGTGGACCATCCTCATTTGGATGCAGTTGGACCATTGTCAGAAATGCAGACTTGCTGGGCCATTTAAACTGGGGCGAGTTCTTACCTTATGACCATTGGGCCCAAAGCTTCTGAAATGTTGATGGGCCATTCTGTAGAAATTATTGTTTTATGTTTGCATTATCTTTCTTTTATGTTCGTGTTTTGGACCATCGTTATTTGGATGCAGTTGGACCTTTTGTCAAGAGATGTGAACTTGTTGGGCCATTTAAACTGTGACGAGTTCGTGTCCTTTGACAGTTGGGCCAAAGGCTTCTAAAATACCGATGGGCCATTTTATGTATTGGCCTTTTATCATCTGAAGTTATTTGGTTATGTTATCGCGAAGTGTAAACCTGTTGGGCCATTTCAACTGGGACAAGTTTGCACCGCGCAATAATAAGATTGAACACTTTAAAATGATAATGGGCCAATTAGTGCAAATTATTTTATAAGCTTATTTATTCCATACATCGCATACATGACATGCACTCATGCATACACGCATCATGCTAACCCCCTTTGTGTTAAAAGCCATCATAGATACCCGTTGGGTTGGGGGAAGACTTGTCAGAAGACCATCAGCCAATATGAATGAGTCAGCCAACGAGGGATCCCGGCTAGATCAATTGGAGACCAAAATAACAGGAATTATTGAGATATTGCAAGCTCTGACTAATGTTGTGGCCAGTTTGACCGCACTCTGTATAGCCGATAACAGAGAGATGAACAATCAGAATAGAAAGACCATCGGGGAACCTTCGGAGACCAAACTCCCTCCTTTCGATATCGCCTCTATCAGAAACAGACGATTCTCCAATCTTGGTAGACCTTTGTCAAAGGTGTTTAAGAAACTGAAGATGCAAGGACTTCTAAAACCCTTAAAACCTAGACCACTTCCTAACCCTGTGCCACCGTACCTCAACCTAAATCAGTATTGTTACTTCCACCAAGAAAGGGGCCATGAAACTAATAACTGCATCTGCCTTAGGCATGAAATCCAAAACCTCATTGATGCCCATAAAATACCCAACCCGGAAAAAGAACAAGCCAACATACACAAAAAATCTCCACCTACCCACATTATTGACTCCGGCCTACCCGACAATCTTGTCTTCCCAACCCACAACTACCAAACTTCTTGCACGGGGATACGAGGCAACAGTGGTAAAAGTGAAATAAAGCAAATGGAGGATCTTTGGGAAAACCTCTCAGACAGTGATGAGACGGGGGTTGCAAAAGGGAAAAGTGAATGGGAAGAAGAACTACTGTACCTGGAGAAATTGATGTTTGAAGGAAATAAGAAAGCAAGGGAAAAAAAGTTGCAATTTATGGAGATGTTTGTCTCACAGATCTTATTCAGTTGTGATCCAGTATTCATTAATAGAGACATTGATTTTGTTTAATTGTTCGAACCTTTTCTTAATGATAATAAAGATGTTCATTTCGTTAACTTGCCTGAGTCTCTGCAACATGAGTATATTTGACAAAAGTATTCAACCTTGGTACTATGATACTCAGCGATATTTCGAACCCGGTGAATTTTTGGAAGAAGCAAGCAGAAAAGACAGGATGGCCATTCAGCAATGGGAAACGGGACAGTGAAACTATCAGATTTAGAGGAGAATGAGTTCACCGAGCCGATCGACGTGGACAGATTGAAACAGTACTTTACTTGAGGAAGAAAAGACCGAGCAGTCACCAAGGGAATTGGCGGAAGACCTAACCCAACGGGATAAGAAACACATGCATGCATGCATACACGTAACCCATTTCGCATTCCTTTTGTGTTTGTTTTGTTTTGTGTTCACAGGTTTTGAAGAAGAAAAGAGAAAGCGACAAAGACAAGCCATTCAGAAACAGCGAAAGCACAGTATCGGATTTGGGTAATAATCTGAGGGTTAAGGCCAGCATTGGTGTTAGATTCAGGTATTAATTTGAGGGTTGAGGCCCACATTGATGTTGGTATTGAGGAGTAATCCCAGGGTTGAGGCCCACATGAGTTTGAGTTTTGGGAATGGATCTCAGGGGGTGAAGCCCATATTATCAGAAGATGACGGAAGAATTCTGTGGAATGAGTGAAAAAAAAAAATTTGAGAGAGAGAAATCTTTGATAGTTAGACATATGTCCGGTGATGGCATTGTTTGCTGTAGGGAGAAGCTTTAGAAACGATAAGTGCGAGACGTGCTCTCGTCCGATATTCTGAATGGATTGATCTCAGCTAGACTCGCGAGCACTTGATTACAGGATCTCAACAGTGGAAACCTGAGTGGTTGGCAAGATGACTAGCCGAAGTGATGATGGATCGGTGAATGACCGTTTGCCTGGATGTCCACCCTGGTTTACTTATGCTACGATATATGATATGGTTGGGAACAAAGAAAGTCTCTGAAAAGAAAAGAAAAAATAGACCGCCTATAACCGATAAGCGTGAAGCTACCCATGGGCGAGTATTAGGACCACCATGAGGAGAAATGCTACCTTAAAGGGTAGGTGTGTCAAAAAAAAAAGAATGTAAAGAAAGAGACGAAAGAAAAAAAAAGAAGAAGATCATATCATGTTAAGTATGACGAAGTAATCACAGAGTGTGATCGAGACATCTAGATTGGTTAGACCCACCGATCTGATTCTCTGAAACGAAATCATCGAGTTGGCTCACTTAAGGAATAAGCTGCGAAAGAGCCTTGGCGCACACACACTAGGAGTCTAGTTCAGATCACCTATTCAGAGGATCGGAGTTGAGTGTATCAAGTACTTTGAAGGTTCTTAGGTTTCGATGCGAAAGCAGTCGTTGAGGACGAGAATATGTCTAGCTATCAGGATTATCTCATGAGGCAATTTAATATGTTGAAATGACACATTAGCATTAGCATCAGTCTTGCTGGGTATGGCACTCTTGGGGCGAAGCCCACATTATCATTATTAGTCTAGTCGAGTATGGCACTCTGGGGACGAGGCCCATTTCCGTATCAATTTGGGACGAGGTCCATATCAGTATCAGTTTGGGACGAGGTCCATATCAGTATCAGTTTGGGGCGAGGCCCACATCAGTATCAGCATGGGGGCGAGGCCCATATCAGTATCAGTATGGGGCTAGGCCCATATCAGTATCAGTTTTGGGGGCGAGGCCCATATCAGTAACAGTTCGGGGGCGAGGCCCATATCTTTATCAGAACCAGTCTTGCCGGGTATGGCACTCTAGGGGTTGAGGACCACATCTTTATCAATACTAGTCTTGCCGAGTATGGCACTCTGGGGGCAGGGCCCACATCCTTATCAGAATCAGTCATGCTTGGTATGGCACTCCAGGGCCGAGGCCTACGTCATCATCAGTATCACTTTTGAGGATGAGTCCCAGGGTCGAGGCCCGCAACAGTATCAGCAGTTTTGGGGATGCGTCCAGGGTTGAGGCCCACTTCATCATATTGGCAGTTTTGGGGATGCGTCCCAGAGTTGAGGCCCATATTTTATCAGCATTTTTGGGGATGCATCCCAGGGTTGTAAACCTACTGCATCAGTTTGGGGATGCGTCCCCGGGCCGAGGCCCATTTTGTCAGCGGTATTGGGATGCGTCCCAGGGCCGAGGCCCCCGTTGTCGGTTGCAGTTATCGGGATACGTCCCAGGGTCGTGGACCTACTGCATCATATTTTGGGGATGCGTCCCCGGGCCGAGGCCCATTTTACCAGGGGTATTGGGATGCGTCCCAAGGTCGAGGCCCCCGTTGTTGGTTGCAGTTATTGGGATGCGTCCCAGGGTCGTGGACCCACTGCATCAGTTGGGGATGCGTCCCCGGGCCGAGGCCCATTTTGTCAGCGGTATTGGGATGCGTTCCAGGGTCGAGGCCCCCGTTGTCGGTTGCAGTTTTTGGGATGCGTCCCAGGATCGAGGTCCACTGCATCATCAGCTCGGCGGAGCAGCAGACAAGTCAGGTGACAACTGGCGAGCCAGGTAAGTAAAAATGCATTGCATAACTTTGATAGGATTGTTCAAAGTCACACACTGCACAAGTCCCATCAAAGTGGGGGCGACTGTAGGCATTGTATTTTTGCATGTGAAACCCGATAATGAGTCTCAGTTGGAGGCACTACTTTTTTAGTCGAGGAAGTTGCGGGAAACGATCGTCGGAAGGGAATCAGCATTTTGTTAGTTCTTATTCGCTGGATTAACTTCGGGTTCGCTTGTTGGACCTCCGTGTTAAAACACATGTCACAAATTAAAAATAATTAAAACATTTAAAACACATGTCACAAATTTTAATTAAAACCAATTGAAATTAAATTAAAGTTAAAACGAAACCAATTAATTTAATTAACATTGAAAATTTAATAACTAATTAAATTGAAATGAAATTAAACCAAATTTAATTAAAACGAATTAAAGTGAAATTAAATTTAATTAAAGCTAATTAAATACAATGGAATTAAAATTAAACTAAAATACAATTGAATTAAAACTAAACTAAAATACAATTGAATTAAATTAAAACGTAATTAAATTAAATCTTAATCAAATTAAATTCACAAATTAAATCCAATTAAATTAATTCCAATACAAATTAAATAAAACAAATTAAATTTAAATTTAAATTAAATAATTCACTTCCAAATTAAAATCAAATCAAAATAAATTCATTCATAATTTAATAAATCACTCACCAATTTAAAAGAAATTCCCACCTAAAATATAAATATTATTGCCTAAAATAAATTAAGTAAATCCCTCACTAATTAATTGATTTTATTTCCTTAAATCCATGCAAACCCTAACCCTACCCTCTCACTATAAATATAACACAAAATTGCAACCTTATTCCTCCCTCAACTACTTCACCCTCACGGCACAAACAATAAACTAAAAACAAATAAACCCTAAAGCTTGGCTTCCATATCCTCACTGTGCATGAGACACTCTCACAAAAAATAAACAAAAGCCACACAGCACTCACCAAAAACCTAAAAGACTCAGCAGCGCAGCAGCCTATTACACCCTACAGCCCTCACGCCCTGCAGACCTTCAGCGCACGAACAGCCCCATAGCCCCCTCAAATTCACACACAGCCTGCTCCTTCAACGCCCTTCAACACCATCACCCACTCGCCAGCCCAGCCAATCTTCACGCACAAGACTTTCAACCACCGACTGAAACATACACGTAGCCACAGGCCTCTCATGAAACAAACTCACGCCTCAAGCCATAGCCTTCACAAACACAAGCTCCTCACGTTAAACCAAAGCTCACCAACGCCTCTCACACAATTTCCATGCCCCTATCCATTACCCTACACAAATAACGCCCAAAACCAATGCGCACAGCAGACACCAAAGTCCACCCCCCTGACCGACACCTAACCCTCACTCAAAGCCACCAACCGACCAAAGCCCCCTAAACCATGAGCAAATAAAGCCACAAACGCACCCTCACTGACCAACAAAACAAAACAAAAAATAAACCCTCAACCAACGTGAAACCAGAACCCCTAAACTGCCCCCAAAGTCACTAAATCAACGTGAAGAAATAACCCTAAAACAGTGAGCAAACAACCCCAAAAATGTGTCAACTCTCGTGGTATATCGGATGGAAACCCGGATATAAATTTCATAGCCGATTCCGAATGGACGGTAGTATGATCTGTACTCGGGATACAACTCCATGTACCGATTGAGTAAACGACACTTTCTTTTGTTTTATATTGCTTTGATTTATTTATTTTTCGTCATTTGAATTCCGCACGTTATTTGTATGCATGATACAATCGAGTGCATGGGCTTAGTAAGTCGGATTAAAGGTCCCCTATTTGGAGGGTTAAAATCCTTTACTACGATGCTTTGCCGCGCCGGTTGATGTGTGTTCGGTTGGATATAAGATATGTTCAATCGGGCATACTAAGTTTGATGTGATTGTCTTTATTTTTTTATATATGATACAATCGAGAGGATGGGCTTAGTAAGTTGGATTAAAGGTCCCTTATTTGGAGGGGTTAAAATCCTTGACCACGATGCTTTGCCGCGCCGGTTGATGTGTGTTCGGTTGGATATAAGATATGTTCAATCGGGCATACTAAGTTTGATGTGATTATCTTTATTTTTGTATGTATGATACAATCGAGCGCATGGGCTTAGTAAGTCGGATTAAAGGTCCCCTATTTGGAGGGGTTAAAAACCTTTACCACGATGCTTTGCCGCGCCGGTTGATGTGTGTTTGGTTGGATATAAGATATGTTCAATCGGGCATACTAAGTTTGATGTGATTGTCTTTATTTTTGTATGCATGATACAATCGAACGCATGGGCTTAGTAAGTCGGATTAAAGGTCCCCTATTTGGAGGGGTTAAAATCCTTTACCACGATGCTTTGCCGCGCCGGTTGATGTGTGTTCGGTTGGATGTAAGATATGTTCAATCGGACATACTAAGTTTGATATAGTTATCTTTATCTTTGTATGCATTATAACGAAAGGCGCATGGGCTTATTGTGTTGGATTAAAAGGTTCTCCGTTTAGGAAGAAAAGCCTAAAAGGCTACCTTTACCACGATATTTGCCGTGTCTTTCATCTATTGATTGCATCGTTTATCCATGTCTTGGCTCGACCTATTGTCATTGGTGTACCCATACTCTCAGCCCATCACACATTGAAGCCCCTTAGCGCACACGCACAAAGTCCCCTGCCTTCACGCTAACCACTCCTTCAGCCACGCACCACACAAAAAACCATAAGTAGCTCTCTTGCATCAACACGTAACCCTCACGTCCTTAAGCCATTCACGTCAAACTGTACCCATCCTTCACGCCGAATACATGCAAACAGCCTCTAGACTTCACGGTAAATAAGCCCCTTCACAGCAGCTCAACTCTCACGTAAAACCCCTCATCAACTATCGGCCACCCTAACATCATCCCTCACTGCCCTCATAAAGAACCTCACCGCTTCAACCCCTCAACAGCTGCCTCACCTCACGTCCTAGCCTCTACACTCCACAAACCTTCAACGCCACACCACTTCACCAAGCATAATCAGCGCCACATAGCCTAGACAACTCACACGAATTGACCACACTGCCACACGCAATCAGCAACACACCCCTCACTGCCCAGTTCTACGCCTCTCACTGCCCAGTTTAGTCACCTATCCACTGCTTGAAACCGTGCCCTAAACGCCACCTATTAGTCTCAGCCCGTACGTAAGGCCAGCTACACCATTCATGCATGTATCATGAAATCCCACATGGTTATTCTTATCTTTGTATGCATCATAATGAAAAGCATGTTTATTCCATTGGTTGCATCATTTACCTTAGTCTTGGCTCAACATATTACAATTCATATACCTATGTCATGATAACATTTGAGTATTATTTCTTGTGGTATATCGGATGGAAACCCAGACATAAATTCCGTAGCCGATTCCGAATGGACGGTAGTGCGGTCTGTACTTGGGATACAATTCCACGTACCACTTGGAAAAGTGCTCACATGTGTGCTTGTGTGGTTAGTATGTGTGCTTGTGTTTTCGTGAATATAATATGCCAATGAAGTTGTATGTTCGTTGCTACTTTGATGTACTTTCAAGCATGCAATCTTAGATGTGAAATATATGTAAATTTAGGTGTAAGTTTTATTTTGTACATGTGAATTTAGAAGCATGATACTCTTGGAAATAAGTGTTACTTAAGCTTGATTAAATTATTACATAAATCCTTTCATTACAAGTGACATAAGTAAGGGACCATTCTGAACCCAACGGTTTGAGGTCTTCCCTTGCGAGGAGTGAGTGCGGCCTTAAATCTCATTTTCCCGGTTCACACCGGGTGGCGACTCTATTATTCTCCGGTTTAGTCCCTCGCGAGCTACTCCGTACTCCCAACTAGGCCGCGAGCCTAGGACAGCATGCGTCACCCAGTTTCTGTGTCCCCACAATAAAATATCATTAAAAGAGAGATAACGATTAATTTGGAATTAATCGATTAATTAATATATTTGATATATTAAACGAAATTGGATTTCAACGCGGAATTAAAATTAGATTTTAATTCGGGCAAACGAATTAATTTAGAATTAATTCGTTAACGACGTGAATAGTGACTTCGCTAGGCGTAATCATTTAATTACGACGCAACGGAAAATTCATTAATTTGGAATTAGCGAACCTGAGCCCGAGATTCTTTGCGAGCGCATTCACATTTCGAATTCGAGTGCGGCACGCAAGTCAAATCAAGCGTCAAATCGCTAGTCGCATCTAGCGTCACATCAAGCGTCAAATCTTGTCACTTTGAGTGATGTGACACTTGATTGATTGATGTGATTAAATGATGGGAGTTGTTGAAAGCCTTTTAAAAGCTTGAATGAAATTTATTATTTTTAATTACTTTGACTTTTGGAAAGCAAAATGGGTATATGTTTTTTAGAAATTCATTTTACCAAAATAATTACACATTTTTCATCTCTCTCTTCTCTCTTTTCTCTCTACATCTCACGCCCAGAGGGCTGTGTATTTTCCGGTTTCTGGTTTTCCAAAAACCGTGAATGAGGGAAGCTTGAGTGTGGATTTTTTGTGGCAAAAATCAAGAGAGCTAGCACTCCGAGAGACATGCGAAGGTGATAGGGAAGTCCACCAATGAGTCGGGAGTCGTTTGACGAAGCTTGGAGCTTGTTCAAGGACCTCAAAAGCCGAAATCGTGGAGATGGAAAACTGCCACTGCCGAACCAGTGAAGAGGAGAAAATCAGATTTTTGTTCGTCTCCTCGTCGCTCAACCGATCGATGTGAGTATTCCGCAACTTTGTTGATTTGTATTCGCACATATTTCATGCTTGTTTATGATCTTGGGACCTTAATAAGAACCAACACTCGGATAATATTTTCTTATAACAATAGTATTCCAGTTCGCGGGTTGATATGTGTGATCAGTGCTTGAGACTGTGGCCATAGCGGAAGAATCATGTGATATTCTTGGGTTAGCACAATTCATGACACTATCAACATCATACCTCTGACCATATAGGTAGACACTTTTCGTACCCTAGGTCAATAGGTGGGGATACAGTGAGGCGAAGGACCGTATCATATGTAAATCGCATACAGAATGGGTATATATATCTTTCCTTCTCATTTGGGGGCCTTGGCATGTTGCTAGATGTCAACCTTGGTCATTGAAATCAAACGACCATCTGATCAGAGGATAATTTATGTTTGATTAAATTATCACGATTCATTTCATGTCCAACTTAAGGGGAACCCAAAAGGTCACACATAATAAAGTCGAAATCAATGGTTAACCGTGCACAATACAAATATAACAGCATATATGATTGCTGTAGGAATTGTTCATAAATGGTTCAATGTGTTTAATTATTGAACAGATCATGTATGAGGTTCCATAATGGCTTAGGGATTGGTGAATGACGATGTGGGCACTTCGGGAATTAGAATTAAAAAAAAATTAATATTCACGTGAATAGGAAAAAAAAATTCTATTATTTGTTTTGAATTCCAATTCGGCCCAAACTCTTATTAGGGTTCTATAATCTCATTAAACCACTAAATTAAGATCCAATGGCTAAGATTAAATTAGCTTTTATCCCACATCAGATTCTTAATTAATTATGTTGTCTTTGGAGCACTATATAAACCCAAAGAATTCTTCACAAATTTTTACACCAAACCTTTCAAATCTTGGGTTTATATAAGTGAGCAACTCTAAAGTTTAAGAGTAAGCCACTGATTTTGAGGATTCTTAAGTGTAATTGACTAGAGGAACCTCGAGTTAAAAGTTTTGAGTTATTTGCCTAGGCTAGCACCAAGGGCAAAATACCAGTGCACTCAAGGCGTAGTCTTGCTGTTGAGTTTTGGCTTTAGTGTGTGCATCTTTGGAGGCCACACACTTGGGTGGCTCTTTGGAACGTGGAAGAGCTTGCTGAGTTCGAGAAAAACTTGTAGATTGGAGGGAGGACTAGAGGAGTCTACGGTGCAATTTAGAGTTCTTATGATAGTTAACATGTTTAGGTTTATGTTCTTTGCATGTTTTATGAGTTTTATGCTTATAATATATAGTAACATGCATAGGCTTGTAGAATAATAAAAACAAATGGGTCTTGGGCAAATGGAAAGCGGCATAATAATTTTTATTTTCCGATGCGCACTCGCGGCCGCTTCTCAACAATTTTACCATACCCTGATTGGTCCTTGCCTTTTGAGCTAATGTGTGATGCTAGTGATTATACAGTTGGTGCAGTGCTAGGACAGAGAAATGAAGGTAAGCCGCATGTAATAAATTACGCAAGTAGAACTTTAAACAATGCACAAATGAATTACACTACCACAGAAAAAGAACTACTTGCTGTAATATTTGCATTGGATAAATTTCGATCATATTTCATTGGTTCTTCAACCTGTTAGGGTTGGTGCTCGGAGCGCCAATCCGGATCATATTTATGTCCGATTCATGAATACGAGCAATATCATTTTCTATAATATTACTTAATTATGGTTTCACTTATTGTCTTTTATAATATATATTTGATCTAATTCATTAGATTGAACCTAAATCATGTTTAGTGATATATATATTAGACAAAGACCCGATAATATATAACGTAGTGCGTAATTACAACGTAGCTTGTAATTGACATTGGGAAGTGTCACTACTAGATATATATTATCAAATTAAGTTCCTGATCAAGATTTACTGACACGGGTCGGTTAGTAAACTCCACTGAGACCAGTACATGTCGTATATCGGACTTGGTCCGATGGTTTATCCCAATGAACCATGAGTCTCGGGAGACTCGTATAGACGTGTAGGTGTTTATTTGATAAACACTAAATGACTCACCGAAGATTACCTAACAGATTGTGCACCAACATCAATAGGAATCTTCTCGGGTTGAGTAGCATAGTGATTCTTTGACTTGAGATACCACTGTGGATATATGAGGTATCATCCACACTTAGATGGCAGTCACGTCACCGATCTATTAAGATTTGACCTCCGCCTGTTCGTTGGGTATGGACTCATGCTCATGATATCGTGTGTGTATCAAGATAGGATCCGTCAGTCCTGTGTACACGGCATAGGTGTCTATTATATGATTAGCAATCTGTTAAATCCAAGGCCGTGGTATACTTCGAAAGTAAGTTCCGAATGTTATTTAGAAGATTGCTAATAAATACGTCGAAACGATTATACCTATAGAGATTTGACGTTTATATCTATATCTCTGGGATAATCCGGATACTTGTGACGGAGGGATTATACGTATGCAATGACCTCGACCTGTATGATTCAGTGAGTTTATCTATGGTCGTCATAATTTACGGGTGGGTAAATTATGGACATGAAGTTGGATTTCGTGACGGATATGCCTGAATATAGAGAGTCTCACTAATGAAATATACTCGTAGAGTACTAGGGCAACTTTTATGAATAATACTGATTATTTATAAATCGTTTAACCGTTAAACGAAAAATACATGCAAATGGACCTAATGGTCATTTCCTATTAATGTGTATTTGTATTTAATATTTGATATTATTAAATACACATTAATTATATGTCAAATTGAGATATTTGACATATATCATTAATATATGTATTTGAGATATTTAATGTAAATATAATACATATATTTAAGATATTTGTATTTAATTATTTAAATGTTAAATAATTAAAGTAATTATTTTATAAATATCTTTTACCATGATTAATGTTAGGAAATGACACCATTTGATTGGTAACGCTTGTTTAATTACTTTATGGTAAATGTTGTCATTTAGAACAAGTAACTAATAAATGAAATTGAAATGAAATTGAAATTAAATATTATATTTTTCTTTCTCTCCTTCACGCCAATTATGGGAAAGTATATAAGGATTTTTTGTTTCATTTTCTTGAGAGAACACAAGTTACCAAATAAACTTACAAGTAAAGTTTGAGAGAAAAAGCTTGAAGAACAAAGGAAAAAGCTTATGGAAATTTTGATTTTGTAAGTATTTTCCAACTTTCTTCAACTAGAAAAATATTTGCGTGTTTCTAAGCTTCAATATGTGTTGCTTAGAATTTTCTCTACTCTTTAAGTATGTAATTAAATTGGTTTGAGACTTGTTGGAAAGATGTTTGCATGTTTATTAACAAAGTATGCTTATAATTGGTTATTAAGCATTCTTTTGATTAATTAGTAATCAAGTTGTCATTCTAGAGTTTTAAGGCCACTTATTTATGACCTAGAATTGTTCTTGACTTATTTCAAAGTGGTGAGACTTGTTTGGTCTGTTAAATAATTGATTAAAGTGTTGAATTTATTCAATTTAGTGTAAATTGATCAATTGGAGTAATTTGAGAAATTAGGGTTCTTAACCTATTTCAATTTTGGGAATTTTCATATATGTGATATATTATGGTGTGTATATGATACATATTAAATTTGAGATTGATTGGAATTGATCTTGACTTGTTTGAACAAGATTGGACTAAATTGCAAAATTTGGAAACCTTTGGGCTTCTCGGTAATTTTGGAATTTAGTGGAGCTTTTGTTGCAATTTGTATTTTGATATGTTGGACATGTTGAAAATAATTTTAGAACTGATTTGGAATCATCCAAAATTGTGTTTGACAATTTGAGGACTAAAATGAACAAAATGTAAAGTTTAGGAGTCAAACGGTAAGTTTCAAGAAATATGATTTCTTAAGTAAAATTTCAGTTTTTAAGTATTGGGTAATAAAAATAAATAATTTTATTTTAATTGTCCAAGAAAAATAATTACCGGAAATTATTTCGAAGTGAAAATACGCGAAAACGGTGAAAAACGGCGTTACCGAGTAACAGCTGTCCAAATAGTGAACTGGTCACTATTCGGGCAGCCCACGAACTGTCCAAATATTTTTGGGGCTGACCTGGGCAGTCCACATGTGCATTGGTCTGTCGGTTCAGCCAGAAATGCGTTTTATACTATTTTACGGAAAAATATTTTCGTAAAAGTTTCGCGGAGTTTTTATATTATTTATGTCGTTATATGATATCGAATAAATAAGTTTAGATGAAATATAAATAAATTATTAATATTGGATATTGAATAATTTATTTGTAATTTTAAAAATTTTAAACTACGATTTCACCCGAACAGTGCTTCTTCAGCTGCGCCGCCCTGATAAATCCCCAACACAACCATTGTCTATTCTGATCACGCTACTGTTAGAAATTTGATGTCTAAACATGATTTAAAGTCAATATTAATACAATAGATTTTGTTGCTTCAAGAATTCAATCTCACAATCAACGACAAGAAAGAGGTAGAAAACGTGGTTGCAGATAATTTATAGAGACTCACAAACGAGTCACTAATTGATACAACTCCCATCAATGACTCATTTCCCGATGAGTTTTTATTCTCTGTAAACACAATGCCTTGGTATGCTAATATTGTCAATTTTCTTGCAACAGGAAAGATACCTCCAGACTGGAGCCAGCAAGACAGAAGGAAAATTTTTGACTAAAGTCAAAAGATTCTATTGGGATGATCCATATCTGTTTAAGTGTTGCCCTAATCAGATTTTCAGACATTGCATACCAGACAGAGAGATAAGTGGTGTTATTCAGTTTTGTCATTCAGAAGCATGTGGAGGTCATTTTTTATCTATGAAAATCGCTGTAAAAATCTTGCAGTGTAGATTTTATTGGCCCACTATTTTTAAAGATACACACGTTTTCTGCAAAACTTACGAAAACTGTCAAAAGTTAGGATCCATTTCAAAAAGAAACATTATGCCTTTAAATCTCATCATTGTCATCGAAATCTTTGATTGTTGGGGGATAGATTTCATGGGCCCATTTCCACCATCATTTGGATTCTTATATATTTTAGTTGCAGTCGATTATGTCTCAAAATAGGTCGAGCCGATTCCTTGTCGGAACAATGATCACACAACAGTGATCAAAAAATATTTTAAGTCGATTTGGAATTCCTAGGGTCATTATAAGTGATGAAAGTAAACACTTTTGTAACAAACCATTTGAGTCCTTAATGAAAATGTATGGAGTCACACACAAAGTTTCCACCTCCTATCACCCTCAGACGAATGATCAAGTTGATTTAGCGAATAAGGAAATTAAACAAATTTTAGAAAAAAAGGTTATCCTAAATCGCAAAGATTGGTCTCTTCGACTAACTGATGCACTTTGGGCATACCAAACAACTTTCAAAACGTCTTTGGGAATGTTACCCTATCGTCTAGCTTATGGAAAACCTTGTCATTTTCCTGTAGAACTTGAGCATAAAGCATATGAGACTATTAAAAGATTCAATTCAAACCTTGAAAATTCCAGTCACAAACATAAATTGCAATTAAATAAACTTGAAGAGTTAATGAATGATTCATATGAGAATACGAAAATTCTTAAAGCTAAAATTAAGGCCTTTCATAATAGTCAATTTCACGAAAAGTATTTGAAGTTGGTCAAAAGGTTTTTCTTTATAATTCTCGTCTTTATTTATTTCCTAGAAAATTGAAATACAAATGGTGTGGTCAATTCATTATGAAACACGTTTATCCATACAGGGCTATTGACATTGAGAATCATAGGGATGGTGATGTATTTAAAGTGAATGGACAACGTCTGAAACTATTTTTGGAGTGTTCAAATTTTCAAGAGTTTCTTCTCCTTTCAACCCCAGTATACCGTGATTAATGTACTTTTTTTCTTTTCTGTTTAATATTTTTATAATTTACATTTTTCTTAGTTTTGCAGCATTTTTTGTCTTTTCTTTTTTCACACCCCAGTTTAGCAGTGGATAACGGTACTCCGTGACACAAAGTTAGTTATTTCAGTCTTCTAAAATTACTGATACACTATAACTAAAGAACAGAAGAAACTCTCGCAAAACTCCGCAAATATTTTCATTCTCTTCCCAAAATGCTCTGACAAAAATTTACAAAGCACGCACAGAAAGAATGAGGCTTCTTATGATTCATGGTATTCTTAGTGATATTTTTTGGGTAATTGAAGCAAAAGTTCGCTTGGCAGGTGAGGCATCTGACTCTTTCATTTCTTACATGTATGGTTTAGGGAAAAACGCCTAAGTTAAAAAATGAAGAGCTAAATAATTATGTGTTTGTTATAAATATGCACGCTGCACGTGCAACACTCGTTGTCGTTCTTTAGGAATGGTGTCTGATAATCGCGAAGATAAAATCCAATTCATTAGAGATGTCTTAAGTAAGGAGTCTTTAGATGATATATCATTGACTCTTGAGATGCATTCTAGTGGATATGTTCATCGTGAAATTCGCAAGTTACATACACAATTTCAAAACGAAAGACAACAATACAGTCTTGGGAATCTGACTTTAAAAAACCATGTTTGCCAATTTATAAGAAAAATAGATCGGAAGCCTATCCCTAACCCATAGAGAACGTTCAAGCCGTTACAGGACATAAAACCAAAGGAAGATGTGGGCCACAATCACAACTACTGGTACATATTATTTTAATTTATTACTGTTTTTATTTACTTTACTTTTGTCGATAGTATCTAAACTTTTTGACTTTCTCAATCTAATTTCCTGACAATTGTCATTTGTAGGTACTAGTGCATTTATCACTCACCATTTTTTCAGGATCTATAAATTCAGCTCGTCACTTCTCTCTCTTCAATACATCTAGCTAAGAGAGATATCATAAATAGAGACAAATTTAAGACGACGAGTCACTTATATCTGTGTGTTTTATGGAACTAGCTCTGGAACTAAACCAGAACTTGTTGAGGCTGCGAGAGAATTGGGTAGAGTTATGGTAAACAGAAACATGCACTTAGTATATGGCAGTGGCAATCTTGGATTGATGGGGGGTATTTCAAAGGCTATACAAGAATGTGGCAGTCAGGTTTTGGGGATCATTCCAAAACCCTTAACATAGAACAACATTATTGGAAAATCAAATGGAGAAGAATGTACTGTCCCAGGTATATCTGAAAGACTCACTGAAATGATCAATCATGTTGATGTTTTTATTACTTTACCAGGTGGGCTAGGAACGTTGGAAGAAATATTCACAGTTGCGTCATGGGCAAACTTGAATATTCACTAAAAACCCATTGGGTTGTTTAATGTTAATGGATTTTTCGATTTTCTTTTTGTATTTCTTGAAGATGCCAAAAGAAATGGGTTTATTTCAAAACCAGTAAGAAATATCTTCCTAACTGTAAGAAAGGCTGATGATTTAATTGACATACTCTTAGCTTATAAACCAAAAATCGACCTATTCTTTCCAAATTGAACTAGTCCGGTAACGATCGTGGAAAAAAGCACAGAGTAAACTTGGATCTTAATCTGTATATTGGAATCTTGGATTCCAATGGTTTCATAATAAACCATGAGTCTTGGGGACTCGTATAGACGTGTAGGAGTTTATAGCGGATAAACACTGAATGACTCACCGAAGATTCTTAATGCATGGTACACCAACGTCAATAAAAATCTTCTCGGGTTGAGTGAGCATAGTGATTCTTTGACTTGAGATACCACTGTAGATATATGAGTTATCCCCCACACTTAGATGACAGTCACGTCACCGATCTATTTAGATCAGACCTCTGCCCGTTCGTTGGGTGTGGACTGATGCTCAGGATGTCATGTGTGTATCAAGAAAGGATCTGTCAGTTCTGTGTACATAGCATATGTATTCAATATAGAATTAGCAATCTGTTAAATTCATGGACCTTTGATACACTGGAGAAATTAGTTCTAAGTGTTATTAAGAGACTCCTAATGGAAACGTCGACGTGATTATATCTATAGAGATTTGACGTTTATATCTATGTCTCTGGAATAATCCGGATACCTGTGACGGAGGGATTATACTTATGCAATGACCTCGACCTGTATGGTTCAGAGAGTTTATCTGTGTCCGTCATAATTTACGGATGAGTGAAATATGGACACGAAATTTGATTTCATGATGGATATGCATGAATCTAGAGAGTCTCACTAATGAAATATACTCGTAGAGTACTAGGGCAACTTTTATAAATAATACTGATTATTTATAAGTCGTTTAACAGTTAAACGAAAAAATACATGCAAAGGGACCTAATGGTCATTTCCTAATTAATGTTTATTTGTATTTAATATTTGAAATTATTAAATACACATTAATTAATTATCAAATTATGATATTTGACATATATCATTAATATATGTATTTGAGATATTTAATGTAAATATAATACATATATTTAAGATATTTTATTTAATTATTTAATTATTTAAATGTTACATGATTAAAGTAATTATTTTATAAATATCTTTTGTCATGATTATGGTTAAGAAATGGCATGATTTGGTTGGTTCACTTGTTGATTTACTTTATGATAAAGGTTATCATATACATCAAGTAACCTTTAGCAAATGAAATTGAAACAAAAAGTAAATATTTGATATTTGTTTATTTACAATTTTCGGTTGTGTGTGTGGGGTAAAAAATATTTTTTGTTTCATTTTCTTTCATTAACACAAGTTACCAAATATTTTTTAAGGAAAAAGTTTGAGTGAAAAGCTTGAAGGATAAAAGAAAAGCTTAAGGAAAAATTATTTTGTAAGTATTTTCTCATTTTCTTCAACATGAAAATTGTTTCCATATTTCTAAGCTTCAAGATGTGTTGCTTAGAATTTTCTCTACTCTTTAATTATGTAAATTAATTGATTGGAAACTTGTTGTAAAGATGTTGCATGTGTATTTGAACAAAACATGCTTATAATTGGTTATTAAGCATTCTAATGACTAATTAGCAATCAAGTTGCTATTCTAGAGTTTTAAGGCCACTCATTCATAATCTAGAATTGTTCTTAATTTATTTAAAGTGGTGAGATTTGCTTGGTGTGTTAAAGAATTGATTAAAGTGTTGAATTTATTCAATTTAATGTAAATTGATCAATTGGAGTAATTTGAGAAATTAGGGTTCTTAACCTAATCTAATTTTGGGGATTTTCCTATATGTGATGTATTATGATGTATATATGATGTATATTAAATTTGGGATTGATTGGATTTGGTCTTGACTTGTTTTGAACAAAAATAGATCAAATTGCAAAACCTGAAAATTACTGGACTGTTCGGAAATTATAAAAAAATATAGATTTTGTGTTGCAATTTGTAATTTGATGTATTGGACATGTATAAATCTTTTTTGGAATTGATTTAGAATCACTTAAAAATGTATTTGATTATTTGATGACCAAAATGAACAAATACAAAGATTGAGGAATCGGAAATAAAGAAGAAATTTGATTTCTTGGGTAAAAATTTTAGTTTTTAAGTATTGGGTAATTAAATAAATAAGTTTATTTAATTGATCCAAGAAAAATTATTAAAATCGAAAAATTTTGATTTTCGCGTTCTGCTGCGTTACCCGGTCGTTGCCCCTATAAAACCCCAACAAAATGGCATCAGAGTGAGTCTAATTCTGAACACTCGATAAGAATATGCCTTTAAATTCAATGTTTTATTTAATCTTTACTTTAAGCATGCATGTGTTCATTTAATTTGATTAAATAAAGTAAAAGCATCTTTTACGGAAAATCCCTATTTGAAAATAAAGTTTTATATTTAATATGTATATAATGCATATTACTTGGTCCGTCTTGTCAATACCGCTTATGGATAAATTATCTACGACAATATCCGAGAATGTGCCAAAGTTGTGAGGATATGGCCGGTAGGAATTTATCTGTACTAGATATATTTTGATATTAGGTGAATTCAAGCGAAAGCGGAATCCTGAACGTGCCAAAGCTATCAGGGTTACACAAGTATCTTGAATTTATCATTAACAAGTTTTACCTTGGTACTCTTCTTTGTGAATGCGCCAAAGCTGTCACAACGAGAAACGCCATGACCAAAAACCCAAGAGTCACTGGTGAGTGATCGACAATGAGTTGTCTACCTAATGAATATACGTAGGCGAGAATGTGCCAAAGCTGTGAGCTGAAGTATATTCATGGGGTCCACCATTCATTATTATGTTATGATTTGATTATCGCATGTTTTGTATTCTGTTTGGGGATTACATTTATGCATGAAATAGTGGGAGGGGCATTTTTAGATTAAAAATCCATGATCTATTTAATGCTTTACGATATCATATGAAACTGTATAATCTACTAATTGTTTATTCGCTATCTATTTGATAGATTTGCGATAGCGCCACCAATGGCCAACCCATTTGCTCGTATGCTTGATACGAATAAGCTTAAGGGCGCTGAGAATTTTTCCGACTGGGATATGGATTTGAGGATCATCCTAGGATCCGAGAAGCTGAGATATATTTTGGAAGGTCCATTACCGCTTGCTATATCTCCAGATGCATCGCCTGAAGAAGTTGAGACTTTCCGCAGATGGAAAGATGATAATTTAAGAGTTAAATCATACTTACTTAGTTCTCTTTCTTCTGAGATCAAGAAGAAATACTTTGAAATGCATGATGCTTATAGCATGATGACATTACTTCGTGAATCGTTCATGAACCAGGAACAGGTCATTGTTCATAGAGTTGCAATGGGGATTTGTTTCATTCTAAACTTGATGAGGGACAGGCTGTGAGTCCACATGTGCTTCATTTGATCGATTTGATCGAGCAATTGAGGCGCAATGACTTCCATCTCAATGAAACTCTAGGACAGAGTGTCATACTTGGTTCGCTGCTAGCGTCATATCGCCATTTTGTCATGTACTTCAACATGAATGGGATTCATTGCTCTTATCGTGAGTTACATAAGCTGCTTCTCACAGTGGAGGAAGATTTAAATAAGGGAGTTATGACTCACCTTCTGAAACCCACTTCACTTTCCATTTCTTCCCAATCCAAGTCGAATGGGAAGAAGAAAAAGGGAAAGAAGAAGAAAGGTTTCAATGTTCCTCCGGAGGCTAAGGTAGCGAAGCCCAATAGAGCTTCTGAAGTCAAATGCCAGAAAGTCCGGCACTAGAAAAGAAACTGTCCAGACTACCTCGCACAGATAAGGAGGGAAAGAGCATCGACATCAAGTACTTTTATTTTTCCTATTATTGATATCTCATTGGCTTGTGAAGCTATGACATCTAGTTGGATTTTAGATTCTGCTTGTCTTGTTCACATTTTCAATTTGTTGCGGGTGTTGACGGAAAGTAGACGGCTGAAATCTGGGGAGATGCAGTTGCGATTCAGGAGTGGCAACTCTCTGGATGCGGTTGTAGTAGGCTTATGCGAGATTCCCTTACCCAATGGGAGACTTTTGTTGCATGAATTCTTTTTTATGCCAGGATGTGTGGTGAATATTATGTCACTTTTTGTATTAGATACTGAAGGATATAATGTAAATATTAAGAATCATTCTTTGTATTTATATGATAGAAATAATATTCAGATCTTTTGTTGTCCAAATGAGCATGGTCATTACATATTGCGTACCTCACAAGATATCTATAATATTGGAATTAATTAACGTAAACAATCTAATATAAATAATACTAAACTTTGGCACATGAGGTTGGGTCATATACGCGTGAAACGCCTAACCCAGTTGGTTAGGAATGGTTTGATACATGATCGCACCATTGAACCTTATCCAACTTGCGAATCTTGCATTCGGGGTAAAATGGCCAAAGCCCCATTTTCGGGTGTTGGACACCGAGCCACTGACTTATTAGAACTCGTACATTTTGATGTATGTGGTCCTATGAGTCAGACTGCACACAGTGGTTTTTCATACTTCATCACCTTAACCGATGATCTGTCACGGTACAGTTATGTTTATCTGATGAAACATAAATCGGAAACCTTTGAAAAGTTCAAAGAATTCCGAAATGAAGTAGAAAAATAGATTGGTCAATATATTAAATGCCTACGATCTGATCGAGGCGGTGAATATATGAGTAGATAGTTCACTGATTATTTAAAGGAGAATGAGATTCTTGCTCAATATACTACTATGGGCACTCTGTAGCACAATGAAGTGTCAGAGAGGAGAAATAAGACATTATTGGATATGGTCCAATCGATGTTGAGTTATACAAAAATTCCCTATTACTTATGGGGTTATGCTCGTTTAACTTCCGTTCATCCTTTGAACAAGATTTCTTCCAAAGTTGTTCATATGACTCCGTATGAGATATGGACCGGTAGGAAATCGAATCTTAGTTATGTTAAGATTTGGGGATGTCCTACATACGTCAGAATGGCTCAGCAGAATAATGTTTTGCCTCGTGGGCAGAAGTTTAGGTTTGTTGGATATCCTTCAAATACGAAAGGATATTTATTCTATGATACCGAGCATCGAAATGTGTTCGTAGCTCGCTTCGCAAAATTTATAGAGATATAATTTTTGTTTGAAGGTGGTGATCATAGACAGATTGAACTTAATGAAGTACAACCTGATACCAATGAACCAACAAAGGAACTTAAAGTTCAAGTAGATGAAGAACCTTCAACACACACACACTCCGTATGTCACAAAGGGTATCTAGACCTCATAAATGCTTGTATTTGATAAAAGAAAAAAGTCTCGATGTTCTCTTAGTTGAAGAGACTGACCCTTTTACCTATAGAGAATCGATGTTGGACGTCGACTCCGTGAAGTGGTTAGATGCCATGAAATCTGAGTTAGACTCATTGCATGAGAATCAAGTTTGGAACTTGGTTTCGCTTCCTGAAGGAATTGTTCCTATCAGTTGTAAATGGATTTACAAAAGGAAGCGCGGGCCTGACGGAAAGGTTGAAACCTTTAAGGCCTTACTGGTAGCTAAAGGTTACTCACAGTGACCTAGTGTCGACTACGATAAAAAATTTTCACCGGTTGCGATGCTAAAGTCTATAAGGATTTTGTTGTCTATTGCTGCATACCATGATTACGAGATTTTGAAAATGGATGTCAAAACGGTTTTTCTAAATGGATTTCTTGATGAAGAAATCTATATGGAACAGCTGGAAGGTTTTGCATCCAGCGAGAACTCGGGCATGGTATGCAAGCTTAAGAAGTCCATTTATGGACTTAAACAAGCTTCACGAAATTGAAATCTTCGATTCGATGAGATAATCAAATTTTCTGGTTTTCTCAAGAATTCAGAAGAATCATGTGTGTATAAGAAGGCTAGTGGGAGTATAATGGTATTTTTAATTCTCTATGTTGATGACATCCTTATCATTGGGAATGATATCGGGATGATGCAAGGCATCAAAGCTTATCTCTATAAGAATTTCTCCATGAATGACCTGGGTGAATCTTCTTATATTTTAGGCATAAAACTCTATAGAGATAGAGAAATGAAGCTTATTGGGTTATCCCAATCAACGTACATATATAAGATCTTAGAACTGTATAATTTTGGTAACTGTAAGACAGCAAACATACCGTTCAGACATGGCTTACATCTTTCAAAGAATATGTGTCCTCAAACAGAAGATGAGAAATTTAGATGTCTAATCAGCCTTATGCTTCATGTTTAGGCAGCATCATGTATGCCATGTTATGTACTAGGCCTGATATCAACTTCGCAGTCAGTGTGACCAGCAGGTATCAGTCCAATCCAAGAAATGACCATTGGATGGCTATTAAACATATCCTTAAGTATCTTAAAGGTACTAAGGATAAGTTTATTATATATGAGGAAAAAAACTGCAAGTTAATGGGCATACAGATTTTGATTTCCAATCAGATCCTGATGATAGAAAGTCTACATCAGGATTCATATTTACCCTTAACGGAGGAACAGTTAGCTGGAAGAGTTCCAAACAAAGGTCAACAGTTGATTCCACCACAGAGGCTGAATATATTACAGCTTCTGAAGCTGCAAAGGAAGCTGAATGGGTTAGGAACTTTATCACATAATTGAGAGTAGTCCCAAGTATCGAGAATTCGATTATGTTAAACTGTGATAATACTGGAGCTATTGCGTAAGCAAAGGAACCAAGGGCGCATCTGAAGTCGAAGCATGTGGAACGAAAGTACCATATCATTCGAGAGATTGTGTCACGATGTGACATTGTCGTGTGCAAGGTACCGAGTGAAGATAATGTAGCAGACCCGCTTACCAAGGACATTCCTCTGAAGTAATTTGATAAACATGTGGAGTCGATGCGTATTAGATAAAATCGATATTGGCACTAGAGCAAGTGGGATAATTCGTTAGGGTTGGTGCTCAAAGCGCCAATTTTATTATGTATTTCCCTGTAAATACTTATCTAATATTTTATTATGAATAAAATAAATAGTTTCTATTATATAACATCCTCTTATACATGGTAAAGATGTAACAGACCTTAGAATGATTAGTTATGATACTGTTGTAAAAGCGTCACAACTGACATTGAGTTGTATCATGACGTTGTCATTCTTAGACAGTTCTTGATCAATGTTTACACTACTTGGTCAGTAAAGTAACCTGTTGAGACGGGTACATATCGTATATTGGAATCTTGGATTCCAATGATTTCTCAATGTACCATGAGTCTTGGAGACTCGTATAAACGTGTAGGTGTTTATAGCGGATAAACACTAAACGACTCACTGAAGATTCTTAATAGATGGCACACAATTATCAATAAGAATCTTCTCGGGTTGAGTGAGCATAGTGATTCTTTGACTTGAGATACCATTGTGGATATATGAGTTATCCTCCACACTTAGATGGCAGTCATGTCACCGATCTATTTAGATCAGACCTCCGGCTGTCTGTTGGGTGTGGACTGATGCTCAGGATATCCTATGTGTATCAAGAAAGTATATGTCAGTTCTGTGTACAGAGCATAGGTATTCAATATGGAATTAGAAATCTGTTAAATTCATGGGCCCGTGGTACACTGTAGAAATTAGTTCTAAGTGTTAATAAGAGATTGCTAATAGAAACATCGACGTGATTATTTCTATAGAGATTTGACGTTTATATCTATATCTCTGGAATAGTTCGGATACCTGTGACTGAGGGATTATACGTATGCAATGACCTCGACTTGTATGGTTCTGAGATTTTATCCATGTTCGTCATAATTTACGGTTGGGTGAATTATGGACACGAAATTTGATTTCATGATGGATATGCCTGAATCTATAGAGTCTCACTAATGAAATATATTGGCTCAAGCGTATCGCTATTAGAGTATTCAAGAATCATCGGAAGTCTGATGTATCTCACAAATTGCACACGACTTGATATCGCTCAAGCTGTAAACAGGCTTAGTAGATATACGAGTAATCTAGGACATAACCACTGGAAAGCCATAGTAAGAGTTTTGAGGTATCTGAGAGAAATTTCAAAATATGGTCTGCATTATACGAGATATCCTCCTATTCTAGAGGGATACAGTGATGCTAACTTGATATCTGATACAGTGGATTCTGAATCTAAGAGTGGATTTTTTTTCACACTTGGTGGTACAATAGTGTCATGGAATTCCTCGAGGCAAACGTGTATTTCTTGGTCTACTATGGAATCAGAGTTCATAGCATTAGATAAAACAGCGGAAGAATCAGAATGACTTCGAAATTTCCTAGAGGATATTCCAAATTGGTCAAAACCAGTGCCAGCGATAAACATACATTGTGATAGTCAATCGGCTATTGGGAGAGCCCAAAATACAATGTATAATGGTAAGCCTCGACACATACGTCGCATACATAATACCATACGAAAACTGCTCTCAAGTGACATAATTTCGATAGATTATATCAAATCAAAGGAAAATCTAGCGGATCCACTTACTAAAGGTTTACCTATAGAACAAGTTGAGAAGTAATCAAGGTGAATGAGCTTGAAGCCTATAAATTAAGAATTATAACTGTGGAAACCCAAATTAGCTGACTGGAGATCCCAAGATCTAGGTTCAAAAGGGGGAAATGAAACTTTGTGCAATTTAAAACAAACACTGTAGAGTTTTATACTCTTTCCCAGTCCTGTAATGACGCAGAGTGCTTTTTGTCAAGGTTATGATAAGTTAAGGCTTTTAATGATCACTATATTAAGAGAAGAATCCTAATAGGGGTAAAGGCAAATTACCTCTTTATAGTATATCACATATTTCAAGTAAGAAGTGAGGCCGCTTCCATGAGAGTTTTCAAAGGCTGAATTCCCTAAAGTACTTGATGAATCCATGACCAATGTTCATGGTCGAAATGAACACAACTGTAGAATGAGAAACGGTCAAAGTGAAGCTGTGTGTTGGCAATTGTCTTGGTTTACACCAACGGCGGAACATTTCAAGACTATGGGTCACTGGTTCGCCAAGTAAATCTGATTGTCATTCAATAGGAAAGGTTCAAGGCGAAAGGTATCTATTTCAATGCAGTTTTATTTCACGAAAACTCTCTTAAGTATCTGCATTAATATTAGAGAATTATGGGGGATAGTTGTAATTCTCTAATATTTATAGTATAAGTGGGAGGGACATATCCCTTAAGTGGTGCCATATCAGAAAAGCATAAGGATGAAGGGACATGACCTCTAAATTTGAAGGATGAGTCTCTATGCTTCAAAAGGCATAAGTGAATGAGTATAACCCTTAGGAGGGTTAAACCCCAAGTCAAATGGTGCCCTCAAAGACACCATTCCATGCCTATATAAAATGGGTCTTGGGTTCATTCTTAGTATCTAGAAATTCCAATATTCACAAGTCATTCTTTTGTCTAGAAAGTCATTTAAAGTCAAGAGAGTTTCCTGTTGGTTTCTATGATTAGTCCCAAGATCATAATGAACAATGAAATGAGAATGAATAACGAAGAAGAGTGGCGAAAACACACTTACATCGATCGGTTTTGGATGCGTCAGAAAACAAACTTTTTCCTCTCCAAGCAGTCCAAGATTCGGCCAAGGCAGTCCACAATGCTCCAAGATTTGTTTTGTCTTTCCAAGCTCTTGAATAGGTTTCCCTAATCACCTTGTATGATCCCTTGAAGAGTGCTAGCTCAAGGAGAATTTTTGCCACAAAAATTCTGCACTTTCTTCTCTCAATTTTCGGTCAAGAAGAAGCAAAATGGGGAGAGTAATTTTCTTCACTGGTTTTGGTCATGGAGGAGAGATGAAGATTGTGTGTCTTTGTTTCAAAAAAAATTATAAACCATATACCAAAAGTTGTATTAGGTAATAGTCACACAAGCTTTCAATGCTTTGATTTTGGAGTGTAACACACACAATCGCCAACTCACCTAAACACATCAAGCTAAAGTGAATTAGTTGACTAGTGATGTGATGGTTGATGTGACATGTGGGCCCCACTCGATTCCGAATGCGAGTGGGCCCGCAAACACTCTCTGGCTCAGGTTCGCTAATTCCGAATTAACGAACTTCCGTCGCGACGTAATTAAATCGAATTTAATTAAATAATTATGCCTAGTAAAATTACTATTCACGTCACTAACGAATTAATTCTAAATTAACTCGTTTGCCCGAATTAAAATCTAATTTTAATTCCGCATCGAAATCTAATTCCGAATAATATATCGAATATATTATTTTAATGATTAATTCCAAATTAATCTTTCTCTCTCTTCAAATAGTACTTTATCCAAGATAAAGTCTCTCCGCAATTAATCCCAAATTAATTAAGCTCGAATCATACGTCATCGGTGAATCTTCGGGAAGCGACCCAAGAGATCCCTGGATATATTGGCAGCAAATACGGTCGTCGGACTATCCGAACACGTACGTACCTCGTACTATATTTTTATCGATTTACGAGACAAGGTTGGGTTCTAGCAAAGCGCCATGCCTACCCAATTCTCCAGAAATATTCTTATTGGAATATACGATCTTTATCAGGCATAGTATACCGTAGTATTGTGTATTGCGATCTAGTATCGGATGTCACGTGCAGGCCTGAGGCTGGAATAGTGTATGCCCCGTACGAAGCATATATCGGATATCAAGCAACTAGTCTCTTTGAATCGGATAATCATGACCTTGTCATATTATCCCGATGGTTGCAACACAATAGAGAACCAGTTCTGAATCCCTGCGTGATCATCATCTCCATATGTCTGAAGTGATACTTCTGTCTTGACATCACATCCAACCCATTGTTGCAAGTACTAGCGATGCAAGTCTCAGGTTAAGACCAAATACACCTACCCTGAAGCGGACTCCCATAGACACATATACATACTACCAATGGGATTCCGCGGGGTCTATCCAGAGCGAAGCTATTTTCCGTACCATCGGTAAAACACAACCTCCTATAACACTTGCATAAGTATCCTATACTTAAATATATGAGAACTATGTTGTTATGCCCTCACAACGCGCACAAGTGCAATACTAGTCTATTCCGCATTATCGATGTCCAATCTCGATAACACTACGACTAGGGATATTTAATGATTAAACCTTTATGGATTGATATTGTCTCATATCATCTCAATCCGGAACTAATCATATGGACTTTTACCATTTATATATGAAAGTAAATAAATTACAAAATGGTAAAAGGCAATTTCATTACTACATAGTTAATTTTGTACAAAAACACAATGTCTTTTACAAACAGTGACGCTATGGGTCATAACTGTCCAACAATCTCCCACTTGGCCTATAGCCAGTCACTCAAGCATCTAATACCTGAACTATGTACATGTCGCTCAAACTTATGCTGAGGAATAGCTTTCGGCAGCGGATCTGCCATGTTGTCATCTGATGCGACCTTCTCGACCTTCTCGACCTTCGCCACGATGTATGATCTCATGAATCAGATGGAAACGTCGAAGAACATGTTTGGATCGTTGATGAGATCGCGGTTCCTTAGCCTGCGCTATAGCTCCGTTATTGTCACAATACAATGGAACGGGCTCAGCTGCTAACGGAACTACTCATAATCCAATTTGGAATTTTCGGATCCAAACTGCTTCCTTTGCTGCTTCAGCTGCAGCAATGTACTCCGCTTCTGTTGTTGAATCGGCAACAGTCTCTTGCTTGGAAGATTTCCAGCTCACTGCTCTGTTATTCAAACAAAATATGTACCCGAATTGTGACTTGCAGTCGTCTTTGTCGGTCTGGAAACTTGCATCGGTATACCCAGTTACCTCAAGTTCTCCATCTCCATAGATTAAGAAAGCATCCTTAGTTCTTCTAAGATACTTTAGGATATTCTTAACCGCCATCCAGTGACCTTCACCTGGATCGGCCTGATAGCGACTACACATGCTCAAAGTATAGGAGACATCAAGTCGCGTACATATCATGGCATACATGATCGATCCGACTACCAAGGCGAACGGTATCCGACTCATGTTGTCTCTCTCATCTTGAGTTTTAGGACACATGTCCTTATATAGATAGACGCCATGTGACACTGGCAACAGTCCTCTCTTGGGCTGATCCATTTTGAATCTCTTCAACAATTTGTCAATGTACGTGCTCTGGGAGAGTCCGAGCAGCTTTCTAGATCTATCCCAGTAGATCTTTATTCCCAGAATAAAGGCTGCTTCTCACAGATCTTTCATGGAGAATTTCAATGAAAGCCAAGCTTTCACCGACGTTAGCATGGGAATGTCATTGCCTATAAGCAATACATCGTCAACATAAAGGACAATAAAAGTCAGTGCTCTTCCACTAACCTTCTTGTATAGATAATGATCATCTTTGTTTTGAATGAAATCATATTCTCTTATGATCTCATCAAAACGTTGGTTCCATGACCGCGATGCTTGCTTCAGTCCATAAATGGACCGATTTAACTTACAAACCTTGTTTGCAAGTCTGGGCACGATAAAACCGTCAGGCTGTTGCATATAAACATCCTTCGAAAGGTTTCCGTTAAGGAAAGCGGTTTTAACGTTCATCTGCCATATCTCGTAATCGAAATATGCAGCAATTGCAAGCATTATCCGAATGGATTTAATCATGGCAACGGGTGAGAAAGTTTCATCGTAATCGACACCATGTCGTTGACGATACCTCTTCACTACAAGCCTAGCTTTGTACGTTTTTACGTTGCCATCCATGCCGGTCTTCTTCTTGAAGACCCATTTGCATCCAATAGGCTTTACGTCTTCTGGTACATCAACCAGTGTCCAAACTTGGTTGGTGTACATGGAATCCATTTCAGACTTCATGGCTTCTTGCCATAAAGCGGAATCGATATCTTGTATCGCTTCCTCATACGTAGCTGGTTCGTTATCCTCTATGAGATTAATATCTACATGAGGTGAGATCAGAAACCCATACCTCTCAGGTTGTTTCCTGACTCTCTCCGACTTACGCGGTCCTTGTGTAATAGAAGATTGTGGTACAGTCTCATCCCGGATGGACTGTTCTTGTTCCGTTGAGGATTCTATGCCAGGAACAGTATCACTCCGATTTTCATCGAGTTCTACTTTCCTTCCATTAACCACTGCATTTAGGAATTCCTTCTCAAGGAAAACCGCATGTAGAGCAACAAATACTTTGTTCTTTCGTGGGTGATAGAAGTAATATCCTTTGGTTTCCCTAGGATATCCTACGAATAGGCATTTATCCGATTTGGGCTCAAGTTTGGTACCTTCCAAACGTTTGACGTATGCCTAGCATCCCCAAATCTTCAAGAATGAGAAACCCAATTTCTTTCTTGTCCATATCTCATATGGTGTCTGTTGTACAGACTTTGACGGAACCTTATTCAAAATAAGAATTGCATTGTTTAATGCATATCCCCAAAAGGAAATAGGTAGCTCAGTACGACTCATCATAGACCTAACCATGTCCAACAAAGTTTGGTTTCTCCGTTCAGACACACCATTTAATTGCGGTGTTCCAGGAGGAGTCCACTGTGAAAGAATACCATATTCTTTCAGGTAATCTAGAAACTCATTGCTCAAGTATTCACCACCACGGTCCGACCGTAATGTCTTTATACTCTTGCCGGTCTGTTTTTCAACTTCGTGTTGAAACTCTTTGAATTTCTCAAAAGTTTTCCACTTGTGTCTCATAAGA